>QXTE01000053.1:6581621-6597844 GCA_003942145.1 Platysternon megacephalum
CCCCTCCTGCACCCCAACCCCTTGCCCTGAGCCCCCTCCTGAACCCTGCACCCCTCCTGCACCCCAACCCCCTGTCCCAGCCCTACATTCATGGCCCTGCATGCAATTTCCCCACCCAGATGTGGCTCTGGGGCCAAAAAGTGTGTCCACTCTGGTCTAGCTGCTAACAAAAAAACAAACAAAAAAAAATTAATGTGCTGTTCTATTTAAAATGTACGTCCTTTACTAGAGCATTAAGTAAGAGATCCCTTGACCTGCTAGGAAGCCAGCACTTTGTCAGAAGATGAATTTCTTTAACAATTTCCTCCCCAAACTGCTTAATTCCTGGACACAACCACCATATGTGCAAGTATGTTTTCCTTTTCCTGCAACCCTTCCAAAAGAGAGCCTCCCTAGCAGCAGAAGTATGAGGGAGTCAAATGCCATTTATATAGTAATTTATAAAAACGGCTTTATGAGCTACACAAATTGAAGATGTATGTCCCATTTCCCATACAGAGACCCACTCATCCAGATCCATTTCTTTGTGCAAATCCCTCTCCCATTTTTATATCTGGGTTGTTTCCTTAACATCTTTTTCAATCAAATTGTACATATCTTAGAAATTAAACCTTTCATTCTAGCTTGCTCCTGGATCAACTCCTCAAATGTGGTTAAAGGTCTAGATAGAGCTGTCTTGTATCCAGATTTCACAATAGAATGTTTGAGTTGTAAACGCTGAAAATATGGGATCATTATTTACCTTATTACAGATCTCTTGGTACGATTTCAAAACAGACGCCTGGAACAGCTGTCCTGAGTTATGTCAGCTCTTAAATCAGGAATGTATTCCTAGGAAATGTGAGTATTAATGAAAGTAGCTTAGGGTGAGGGCCTTGGCAACAGGAATTTTAAAAAACGTGTCCAAAGCTACTAGAGTGATCTGGATGAATGGGTGATTTTTTAAATTTTATCTTTGGTAACCTAATTTATTTTTTAACCCAACAATCACTATTAATAGCTATAGCCGGGCTCCAGTCTTGTTGGCGTTTTACCCAGTGTTTGGATGGTCTATTGTTAACTCAATGGACCCACATCTTTTAATGGTGATGCATAATAATAATAATAAGCCAAATTAGGGAAAGCTAATCCACCCCACTTTGTAGATTTAAAAAGAACTTTAGAACTCAACCTGTGTCGTTTGTGTTTCCATATGAGTTTTAATAGCTCATCCTGTCATGTTTTTAATGTTATGTCAGGGATGCCAACAGGGAGGCATTGAAACAAAAAACAACTTAGGGAGGAGGTTTGTCTTTACTGAGGATACCTTACCTAGCCAAGAAATTTCATATCCCATTCTTCCAACTCTTTTACTATGTTATTAACACTGGAGGGCAATTTGCCTTAAGATTTTTATCTTTCTCCACAATATTTATTCCTAAATATTTGAAAGATTCCTTTACCCACTTAAACTTACATAGTGGACAGCAATTTGCTTTGACTCCTTCAGGAATGTTAATTGATCAAATTTCAGCTTTATTGTAGTTTATTTTGAAGACTGATACCTGCCCAAATTACAAAAAGTCATTTGTTCTATAACTTTGAACAAGGCTTCTGGATTCTGCAAATATAACGAGACATCATCAACATACAAAGCTATTTTGTGTTCTACTCCAGAAGGCGTTTTGATCTTCTTTACCAAGGGGCTGTTTCTCACATTTATTGCAAATGTATTCCCAGAGGAAATAGGAGGGCAGGGGAATGACAGATAACCCTGTCTCATACCCCTAAACAAATTAAAAGGATTGATCACTATTACCCAAAGCAGACCTACAAGGTTGAGTATATAGGACCAACCTGCCCCATAAAACAGATTTCCAAAACCAAACCTTACCAAAATCTGTCTAAGGTACTCCCACTCCAGACTGTTGAAGGTTTCCTCAGTGTCCAAGAAAGCAGTGCACAGAAAGAATTGCTAGAATTAACATTATAGGTCAAATTCAGAGTTCTTTTGATATTATCAAATAGATGCTTGCCAGCAACGAACCCAGATTGGTCAGGGTGAAAATATTTGGGAAAAATGACACTCAATCCGTTTGCTAGCACCTCGGCAAAAATTGTGGTAATTGCAAAAGAAGGAAAGGGTCTTAAGTGCACCATACAGACCTACTTCTTCAATGCAATTGCTAAAATTTATGCATTTTCCATGAATCTGGATTTTTGCTCCCCCGCAATATACCATTAAACAATTCAGTTAAAACAAGGACCAACTCTTGCTTTAGAGCTCTGTAATACTCCCCAGCAAACCTGTTAGGATCTGGAGCGTTACTGGATTTAAAATTCTTAATTACAACTTCAACTGCCTCTTGTAGATTTAGGTCTACCTTCCAAAACAGTTCTTTAACCAAACTCTCTTCTTCGAGAGCTCTCATCTTTTTGGGGGGTGATATTTTATGAGGTATGATAAGGATTTCCCCCCGCATTACCATCTTTCCAGGATCCCAGAGAATACTTCTGTTGAGCCAATCCTTATTTTCTTCTCTATATTTCTGAAAATATTCTTCCAGCTCTTGAATTCTAAGGGATTCATATAACAAAGCTCTATTAAACCACCAGGCCCTTTGTTTTTGTACTGAGTCTCAGTCTAATATATGCAGGGGCATGATCAGACCAAATTGTAACTCCCCAAATTGTAACTCCCCAAATTGTAACTCCCCAAATTGTAACTCCTTTTTTTCAAGATATGGAATTTTTGACCTGGTCTCAGTTTAAAGTCATGACGCAGAGACAAGACCAGGGCTATGAGCTCCACCACTATCTAGGCCCATTTTGGTATTTATCATGATTGGGCTTTATCACCACAAAACCCCTGTGAGGCAGGAAAGCATTATCGGCCGTTTACAGATAGGGACCTGAGGCATAGGTAGGTTCAGCGAGTTGTCCAGTCACAAAGGAAGTCTAGCAGATCCTAGAACTAAGCCCAAGTCCAAGGCCCAGTCCAGTGACTCAGTATTACCAACACCAGAAGTACAAAAACCACAAGTCTGACACCAAAAAAAATCATGACATTTAAAAGATTTGGGGTTTTATTTGCCTTTTGGGTAACCTCTGGTTACATTTTCAATCCTTCCTCTGTAACCATGAAGGCTAGAATCTCTCTTTTAAATGAAAGCTGAGATTTTCCTATAAGCAAGCGACTCCAGGAGGTGGGGCTTTAAGACCTCAAATGTCCTAAGTTTCATGCAGGATTTGGCAATCCTGGAGCTATGTCTACACTTCAGTTGGGATGCATAATTCCCAGTTGGGTAGATGTATATGTGCCAGGGTTCCCCCACACACACTCTGAACTCTGGGGTACCGATGTGGGGACCTGCATGAAAGACTCCCTAAGCTTATATTCCACCAGCTTAGGTTAAAACTTCCCCAAGGCATAAATTCCTTTCCTTGGACAGTGTTGCTGCCACCACCAAGTGACTTCCTCCCCTGAATTTGTGTGTCTCACTTGGAATCCCTATCCCCCCAAAATATCCCAAGTCCCTTCACCCCCTTTCCTGGAGAGGCTTGAGAATAATATTGGCTTAGCAATGTGAGTACAGACCAGACCCTTTATCTTTAGGACACTAAAATCAATTAGGTTCTTAAAAGAAAAACTTTATAATAAAGAAAAAAGTAAAAGAATCACACCTGCAAAATCAGGATAGAAGGTAACTTTACAGGGTAATAAAAAGATTTAAAACACAAAGGACTCCCCACTGGACTCAGCTTCACAGTTACAAAAACAGGAATAAAACTACCTCTGTAGCATAGAAAAATGCACAAGCCAAAACAAAAGATAACCTAATGCATTTCCTTGCCTTACTTACAATTTCTGTAATTTTAGATGGATCATTCCAGGTATGTTTTCAGGAGATGATGTACCTGCTTGGTCTCTCCCTCCCTCCAGAGAGGGAACAAACAAAGAGCCAAACAAACAAATTCTCCCCCCTCCAGATTTGAAAGTATCTTCTTTCCTCATTGGTCCTTCTGGTCAGGTGCCAACTAGGTGATTTGAGCTACTTAACCCCTTACAGGTAAAGCGATTTAGTACAGCTGCCCAGGAGGAATTTTATGCTACCCTTCTCTTTATATTTATGACAATATACATTAGCTCTGTTTGAGCTAGCTCACTCAAAAGAACAGTGTGGCTGTGGAGGCATGAGCTTGAGGCGAGCCGCCCAAGTATGTACCTAAGATATTAGATGGGGCGCGACTTGGGCAGCTAGCGCAACCTGCTGCGGTCACACTGCTATTTATGGCATGCTAGCTGAAGCGGCGCTAACACGTGTATGTCTCCGCAAGCTGCGAATTACATCTCCCAGCTATGCTGCCTTGAGTGACAACGGCTAGACCACCCTTCTGCCCCATTCAGTTGGATAACCTGTAAAGCCAGACAGCACCTCCAGATGTCCCATGTGAGAGCTGTGCAAAGGGAGCACTTGTTATTCAGTGTTTCTCCATCACTCATTCTTTGGACCACTGCATAAGAGAGATCCTTTCATGGACTGTCAACCTCCAACCCCTCAAAATGTTTCATTCTGCAGTCCAGCCACTGAGGCTTGAGAAACAGTTTTAAGCGAACAGGGGCTCACATCTTAAGGATTTGATCAATTGGAGTCAGTCAACTGGACACAATCCTCCTCAAACGCAGAAGATGAACAGAACTGGATGACAGGTTTCAGAGTGGTAGCCGTGATAGTCTGTATCAGCAAAAACAATGAGGAGTCCTTGTGGCACCTTAGAGACTAACAAATTTATTTGGGCATTTATTTTAGCCCACGAAAGCTTATGCCCAAATAAATGTGTTAATCTCTAAGGTGCCACAAGAACTGGATGAGTAAAGAAGTCACTAACTGACCTGGGTCTGTAATTTGTTTAATTTTAAGTTCTGGTTAAACCTGCCAATCAGGAAAAAATGCAGGGATAACTTTTGATGTGCAATGTTTCCTTTCTGATGCAGGAAACCCGGCATGAGGGGTTTGGGAAAAGGAGTTAAGCAGATGCTTTGCAGTTCAGGAGGGAGCAAGAGCAGCTTTAAGGATAATAAGATTGTTTTGATTGTTCTAATTAAGTTCCTTGTTCAGTTAGAAGAACGCAACACTGTCATTCCTAGTTCTATATGAGGCTTTGCAATACTTGCGTTAAAGACACTAGGAGATGGATGTAGTTTTGGTTCAAGTTAGATCTCTATAACCACCATATTTTTGCTCCTCAGAAGCCAGAATCTGCATGCTATAATTTAGGAACCAGCTTGTTTGGCATCTAAGTTTACAATAATTTGTTTAAGACAGCCTTCAAAAGATGTAATCACAACATTAAAGATCAAAATTCAAAAACTTGATACAAAGTTATCAGTTTTATACAATCAGACCCTACCCTGACTTTTGTGCATGGAACATGTACGGTATGCTCTGTAAATTCCAGTATTTTATTAATAAAAGATCTGCTTTCAGATGTACTTGACAAGAGGAAGGGAAAATTTCTATCTCAAACCTTTACAAAAGTCCCTTTGTTGTAACAGCTCCAACAGCAGAATGGAAACTGTCGAGCTGAACAACTGTTCTTCGTGTAGTAAGTTGATCCATTTATTGCACTCGGTAGGAGATGTTTGACAAAACAACAGACATGAAAAGCCCAGTCAAGACACACAAGAAGGATTTGAAGAGCGAAAGATGCAAGTGCACTAATTCAAAGCATCTCACATCAAACCTTAAGTTCTAGTTCAGTCTCCATGGACAGTACAAGCAGGGTACATCTACACTGTGATAAAAGATCCACTACATGGCCGTGGCTGGCACGGGTCAGCTGACTCAGGTCAGCCACGGGTCTTTTATTGCAATGTAGACACACCGTGAAGGAAAGTGTTTTGCTCAACTGTATCCTCACTCAGAATCTAAAACGGAACAACCCTCAATGACAAGCTAAGATGTGTCTACATACTGATCTACTCTTCACTCTTCACATTCTCTGCTAGTGGTATTCCCATCTTGTTAGGAAAATGGGATTGGAGCAGATGTAAGATTCAGGTTCGGTATCAATGCACCAGACTGGCCATAGGATGAGAGATACGAGGTTTGCTGTGAGCAAATCCCTGTGCAATCTACTACCATAGCCAGAGTAGTCATGCCCTGCTTCCCATCAACCCTCCTGTTCCACTGTTTGTAACTCACTTCTCCAAACAGATATTTTTGCTTCCAGTCATCTGCAGCTATTGACTAATTTCCAAGCATGGCCCTGGATCCTATGCACGGGTTGTAGCTGAACCTGAGGCAGTACTGTAGCAGCCAACTCAAAGGCTTCTGGGACATGCTTGAAACTTAAGGTGCTTGGTCCAGCTGACTATATTAAGTAGGGCCTGCTTAGGGTGGGAAAGAAAAGTCTCAGCCACAGAAGAGCAGTTTGGGATTATCTTTCTGAGTGGCCATGGTTGTAACAATGCTATTCTGGCAGTTGCCTTTTTGTTTTTTAAATTGTAGTCAACCTAGGGATAATAGAGGAGAGACAACCTTGGGAAATAGACTTTGCATCCATCTCTTCTGCAAGAGGACCAGATTCTCCATTGGCATAGTTCCCAGTCACACCCTGATCTCTCACCAGCTCCCAGTCCCAGCCTCCTTGCCCAGTCTGTCCCAGTCTCACCCCCACTCCTCATCCCAATTAACTCCCTTCCTTCCCCCTTGTCCAACTGTTGTCTCAAATGCATTTGAGTCAGGCATCTTCCTCCTCCACTCTGCCTGGACACCAGTGGAGGGGGGAAAAGGGGCAGGGGTCACAGAGCACAGGAGATACTCTTTGCTCAGTTATCGTGCCTGGACCCACCCTGGCCAAGGCAACCAGTACAGGGATAGTGTCTGCCTTCATCCTTGTAGCCCTGGGCTACAGGAAGCATGTTCAGTTACTCTGTGGGGATAACAGATGCACAGTCCAGTCAACACTAGGAGCTGCAAGACGCTGGAATCTCTGGAGATTTTAGCTGCTAAAATTGAAGTCTCTATTGACAATGTGCAAACTGCACTTTTTCAAAGGCTTATCAAAATTGCCAACATTTGGGCAGGTTTTTACATAGGGTTGCCACCTTTCTAATGGCTGGTAACCAGAGCCCTGAGGCTACGCCCCCTGTCCCACCTCTTCACCCAGGCTCCGCCCCCTGCTCTGCCTCTTCACCCCCGATCAAAAAAACCTGACATCAGGGCTTGTCAAATGACACCTGGACACACAAGCCAAAACCCAGACTGTCTGGGTGAAAACCAGAAGGGTAGCAACCCTATCGAAATTCATAGGGACGGCAAATGGCACCTTCTTGGCATTAAAGCCACCACCCTATCAAATTTGAAGTCTCTGCTCCAAAGTATGGGAGTGCTAGCACTATTCAAAGTAAAGGTCACCAGAATTTTTTACCCTGGGATAAACAGGCCTACCTTTGTTCTTAGAAATGGATGAGCTGTATTGGCTTAAGTTTTACACAGACACACACAAACGTTCAGCCTGAGGCATACACCCAGTATTGAATGTTTTATCGCATGTGGTTAGAGTTTGGCAAAGGTATGAGCAACCAAAAACAGGGTCTTCTAATGGGAAGTGTTGGGCAACCTTATTAGGCAGTGTTACCTATCAGCTCTGTGTTCTTGGGGAACCAGCACCCAGCCTGCATGACTCACAAAAGACCTTCCGCTCACCCCTCCCCCCCAGCCTCTGCTTGAGCCAAAGCTGATTTTTTTTTTAATGATATAGATCTATAACTGGAAGGGACCTTGAAAGGTCATGAGTCCAGGCCCCTGCCTTCACAGCAGGACCAAGTACTGTCCTGACAGATTTTTGCCCCAGATCCTTAATGGCCCCCTCAGGGACTGAACTCACAACCCTGGGTTTAGCAAGCCAATGCTCAAACCACTGAGCTATCCCTCCCTTACTTACAAAAAGCAATAAAAAGGCAGTGGCAGACACACCTAAATCCCTTGACAAGAGTGACAGGGTTAAGGAAACTCCCCTTCCCTCATTTGCAACCAAAGATGGGACAGGGAGGCGTCTCCATTAGCATACAGAATGGAGAACAGAGATTCCAAGGCAAGAACTGCCCTGAACTCTGGGACCAGGAAAACACTGCATGATGGGGGATCTCTGCTCCAGATGTTAATAAACCCATGCCTGCATACACCCAGCTCAGTAGTTATCAGACCAATTCTAGTAATAAATCCTTTATTGGTATCCAAAATACTGAAGTTGCCTAATTGCATTGTGAGCTCCCTGGAAGGAACACCGCCCATAGCCAGGAATGATCAGTTCCTATTGTCTAGCCTGAACAAAACAACTTTGGTATTCTCCCTTGTTTACACATAAACAAATCTAGTGTTCTCCCTTGAAAAAATGTTCTTTCCCTACAAAAACCCCTACCCATGCTCAAGTAAGTGCTCTGATGCCTGGATCCAAAGTCTGCCTCAGTTCCATTGGGACTTCATCTTCTCCTGACTGATCGTGTGGGGGTCTGCCTGTCTCCAGCACTCCGGACCCTCAGCTACCACCACTACCTGGGACCCCCAATTGATTCAAGCTTCATGGAGTGGTGAGAACCCAGCGCGCTCTCTCTCTCTCTAGATCTAGCCTTCTGACCCTGACTTGTGTGATCAGTTCAGTTTTCTAAACCTGACTTTTATAATCAAACTTAAGTTATACTATTAAATCTAACTGTTTTGTTTGTTTGGTTTCTCTTGTATGGTTATTACCGGCAATAAATAATTTTCATGGTTAACCTGGTTGCTTCTCTCTCTCCCCTCTCGTGGGTGGTTTTTTTGGCTTCCCCATTCGCTCTGCAGCAACACTCCTCGTACCTAAGCTAAAGATCCCTGCACCGCCCAAAAATCCTGTGGGGTTTACTCATCAAGTGGGTTACTACCAGAACAATTGTAACGTGAAAGCGGGGATAGGGACGTGCCGAACCTGGGGCATATGAGGGTGGCAGATTGAAAGCGCTACTCGACCCAGCCTGCTCAGGTGTGCTCTATTCCGGTGCGGTGCCCATGGCATGTCAGGGTGACAGCGTGGAGGTGCGGTTCGACGCAGCCTGCTGAGTCCAAGGGCATATGAGGGTGACAGCTTGGAAATGCTGTTTGACCCAGCCTATTGAATCCAGGGACATATAAGGGGTCAACTTGGGAGTGCTGATTAACCCAGTCCTCTCAGACGCTGTGTGTGTGTCTGATTCTGGAACTGGAAGAACCCAGCCCTGGGGAACCTAGGTCCTACAGGATAGCTCCATTGGGAGGGAACTTTCAGAAGAGAGAAGTAGAGCTCCGTATGAGAACACAAGTAGTACATTGACAGAATAACAGAACCCCCTCCCCCCAGAAGAGAAACCCTAATAAATGAGTGTACTCCAAAGTAACGGGCAAATTTGGTAACAGCAGAGCTGGTAGCACTGCCTATGATCATCACAATCCCCATTTCTCACTGCCTCCTCACCCTATACTTAAGGTCTTGTCTATACTAGCTGGTAAGTATCTTCAAAATATAGCAATGATGTGCTGAAAGGGACCACAGGAAGTCCCTATCAGACAGGACAAAGCCATATTCAAAAGCCAAGCTGTACCCTACATGCCATCAGTTAAGGGAGGGGGCCATCTCTTGGAACAGGTTTCAGATATGGCTCATTCTAAAGCAGGCAGGACCCAAGGCCAGCGGCGGCTCCAGGCACCAGCGCTCCAAGCGCGTGCCTGGGGTGGCAAGCCGCGGGGGGGCGCCCTGCCGGTCCCTGCGAGGGCGGCAGGCAGGCTACCTTCGGCAGCTTGCCTGCGGGAGGTCCGCCGGTCCCGTGGATTTGGCGGCGGGTACGCCGAATCCGCAGGACCGGGGGGACCTCCCGCAGGCGTGCCGCCGAAGGCTGCCTGACTGCCGTGCTTGGGGCGGCAAAAAAAAGCTAGAGCCGTCTCTGCCCAAGGCACTCCTTGGCTATGCAAGTATTTTCTCCTCTCCAATATTTAAGCTTGTATTTTTGTATTGCAACTTCCAGTCAAAAACCCAAAGAACAAAATATATTGTCTGAGGTAACTTACCAGTGGGAAAACTCAGTTACAAGGAGGTAGATAACCTGGTGGTCACCTGGGACATCCATGACAGAGAGTCAGTTGGATGAAATTGCTAGGGACAGCTCAAATAAGGGATTTGGGGGAGGGGGGTGGAGGGGGGAGGAAAGAGGAGAGGGGCTGGCTGATGGCCATTCTGCTGAACTTTAAATTAAATTTTCTTAGAAGAGGACAGAAAAAGCCAGTGTTCACCATGATGCACAGAAATGCTTCCAGCAGCCCCAGGTTTGGGGCTTCCCTACACTTGGAGCTGATCAGGAATAAGGTAAGGTGTGAATTTAAAGCACAATATCTATTCTGCGATAGAGAGCTATGTGGATGCTCTCTTTCTGGAATAAGGAGAAGGCTTGGACGGATTAAATTTTATTGGTAAAAGTCAGTAAAAATTAATTTCACTGTACCCAGAAAATATTTCTATTGATAGTAATTTAAGTTTCCAGATAGGCAAAGTGAACAAACTGCTGCTTGAGAACTTATTAGCGTTTGATTTAAGGATACTCACTTTGTACATTTTGACATGTGATGGTTGGCAATTTGTGTTTTAACTTATTGACTCTAAACATCTTCTGTCATGAAATAATTATTGTCTGACACCCCCCCACACACCCCATTGACTGACTCGCCCATAGCTTCCCACACTGTGAACATTTAAATTGAAAAAAAATCTTAACCCATAATTTCTCAACTGTGAAAAAGAAAAATTTAAAAAAATGCTTAAACATAATCAATATTATTCAAAGTTATAACAAAAAAATTTAATTTGCCAACCCTAAATAAGAGCATCTACACAGAGATACTACAGTAGCTACCCCAGTCAATTTCTAAGTGTAGACTGAGACTTATGCTGAAACATTTCCTCATGGAAAAAGTTTTGCACCTTTTCTCCATAGTAGCTGCCCCAGGACTGACCCTTTGATTCACATTTGGCATCTGCAGCTGAAATAACCAAGAAGTGCTGTCACCATTCAGCCAACGATCTTTCACAAGGACACAGACAAATGTTTAAAACTACTACAGATGGGATTACTCAACTAGCTACAGTTCTGTATGGCATGACGACCCTTCACAAGAGCAGGGCCTTACACAGCGACAGGCACAAATGGTGCAGTGCTCTGCTCATTAAGAAACCAATGTATTGAAAGGAAATGTTAGCGTTATTGTGGTGGACATTCTCATGTGCCCAGTTTAAAGGGCACCTGAAATGACAAGGAAAAGGATGAAGCACTATTTCAAACAGATCTCTTACCAAGTTAGAGATGGGGTCTGGACCAGAACTCTGGACCAGCACTAGCCCTGGACTTTTTGGATCCAGAGCTGAACTCCAGTATTTTGCCGCTCTAGCCCATTTCTACCACGAACATTTATAGGACGAAAGGAGCTTTGCTGCTACTACTTGTTTTGCACACCGTCTCAACTTAGTAATGGCAGCTGTTCTGCCCAAACCTATTTGGTCCACTACTTATTTCATACAAACGTTATAGCAGGCTACATTTCTCACACACACACACACCAGCCCAAGGTGGGGCATCAGCCCCACTCATCCCCATTAATCACGCTCCATGTATTCCCCAGGCAGCTCAAGCTTGTGGGCGCGTACGGTATCCTCACCACTTCTGCTGTAATGGCCTATGCACCAGCATTGAGGGGAAGTAGATGGTTTTTGCAAGCAGACCCCAAGCACTCTGCCTCTTTGACCCACTGCCCCAAAACAGTCGCCTGAAACTCACGTGTGCTGTGAGGCACTCAACCTGGCCCAGTCATGTCTATGGCATTATACATGCTATCGTCCAAGGGAGTCCATAAAGCAGCGCCATCGTGCCTTTAGTTGTTAGTCAGAAGCATGTTCCACCCCATTTTGAACCTGCTCCATGTAGTTGTATTGCCTCCTGATACGCTGGTAGATATCAGGACAAGCCTTCTTTACCCAGAGCAGCAGCACATAGGCTGGGTTGGCTGAAGATAACAGTGGGCGGGCATGGGTATTCCTTAATTGTCATTAGGGAACAACATATCAGCTTCCCATACTGGAACAGACCTGATCTGAACACCTTGGCATCATGCACTCTGCCAGTGCATCCCACATAGGTGTTCATGAATCTGCCACATTGGTTCACACTGGGTGATTACACACACCCGTAATATCCTTTCCTGTAAATCTACTCACCCCTCTGAATGGCAGGCATTAGGTGGGTATATATATGCCACCCATAGCACCTGCACAGTTTAGAATCATATTTTTTTCAAACCCTGCAGTTACTGCAAGGATATTTCCCAATTTAGCCGGGGTTGCAGGAGAACACTGGAACGTGTCCAGTCCTGACACACAGATTTCTGGGTGCATAATCTATGCTTCTTAGCACCACAACTCACTGTGCTGCTCTAGGTTAGCTTTCTCAGGGCATTGTGGGACATATTGCCGGTCCCTTCTGGGAGGGTGGGTGGAAATGGTCTTGGCCTGGGAAATTAATTTCCTAGCTCAAGCCAACCTGGAGTGTTCTCCCCTGGTCCTGTAAGAGATGGATCCTGCTTGTCCTAACAACCAGGACCAACAGCCAATTGTTTTCATAGAGGCTGTGTTTCTTTGGCAACGCCGTAGCAGAAGCTGTCTCCTAGAGATGGTGGTGCATATTTCAGCTTGTTCTGTAACTTTAGATACCAGCAGGGTGAAGGATGTGGTATGAACCTGAACAGAACCGAATGAGTTTACAATTAACACTTCATTTCAGACAACACTACTCCTCCCCTCTGGAGTCCTCTTGTTTATCTTGCTCCACTTTATCCAAAGCCACCTTTGTTATGAAAACTTCTTTTCAAAGGCACCTTGAAGACCACTGCTCTAGGAGTGTAAACACTGCTGTTTTCAGAACAAACTTTCCAAACATATTACCACTATTCTGCATCTCCAGCAAAGTAATTAACCTTGCTATGAAAGATGAGCAGAAAGTATTCTGACCCACTTGCGCCCAATACGCCATCCTTCTTCTTTACTTGTATTCTACCCTCCTCACAATGCAGCCAAACGCCCTGTTGCAATTACAGATTGTTGCAAACAATCCTTGAAGCTAACAATTCAGCCTCTTCCCCGATCGGAGTAGATGTAGAGTGTTCCCTTTGGATAGACATGCTCTGTTTCGGTTCACTGCTTCTAGTTTATCCATATGCTTCTTTATTTACACAAAATGACTCACCCCTCATCACTGGGAATCCTTCCCATGTTGTTGCCATTAGCAAATTGGCAAGTTCAAAGAAATTTCACGCTGTTTGTTCTTTGCTGCTAGTGGGCCAGAGGGACATGACATAGTTGATCTAAAGTGCAGGATTTGTGAAAAGCGTTTATAAAACACAGCCATTAAAGTGTTTCAGTTAAAGCTTTAATTGTAACAGATTTAAAGCATCTCCCTGCAGTTTAGAAGCCAGATACTGCACCATGTGTTAGCCTCAGTTAAATTGGGCAAAAACAGACTAACACAGTTCACCGGATTAGTCTATGTTTAGTGACCAAACTCAGCAAAATACAGACAGTAAAAAGAGATTTTCCAGCTTGAATAATCCAATTGTTTTAGTAACCCAGGTAAGGAATTTCAGAGGTTTTATTAAAATTTTTATCCTGCAAAACTTCCCCTTCAGATTGCAACCACTGCATCCTGGCTTTGAAACTATTCTCTCTAAAAGGTCCAGAGATACAAATAAGCCTCAAAGTTTGGATGCTTCTCCAGATCTTTTCAGGTCTTACTTCACCACCTCCACTACTGTTCCAGCAACAACAGATTTAAGATGTCTAGGTTCTATTCCTGGCTGGTTGTGCAACTTTGGGCAAGCCATTTAACTGTCCTGTGCCTCAGTTTACCTACCCCTAAATCATGATGGCAATGCATACCTATCTCATGAGGACATAGTAAGTTTGGTTAATAATATTTCACTTGTCTAAAGAAGTAGTGCTTTATAACCATTAATGGAGCCCCATGTTACCCCAAGGAAGTATTCACCCAGCTATCTTACAGATAAGGAAACCGAGGCACTGAAAGGTTAAGCGACTTATCCAAGGAAGTCTGTGGCAAAGTCATGAGAAGAACCCAGAAGACTCCCTGCTCTATCCATAGGCTCAGATGTATTTTGAGATATTTGTATGACAAGCACTACAGACTGCAAGTTAGTCTTCTCCTATTTACCACACTGATCCCAGCATACCTCTAAAACCTACACTACCCACTTCCAGATACATACCTTTACTTCCATCTCTCCCCCCCCCCCCCCCAGCTAGTCTGTATAGTTAATGTAAAATATTTTATTCAATGGCTTCCCAGAGTCAGATGTGATCAGAAAGCCTCTCTCCAACTAGAGTTGGCAAGTCTGGATGCATTTGGTGGGAGAAGTTTGCTTCTGAGATTTCAGAGAAGTTTCAGATACAAGTTTTTCCCACTCTTCTCCCTCCTCCACCTGCAGTTTTATATTACAGTAGCTCTTCACATAGGCGCCGACTCCGCGGGTGCTCCGGGACTGAAGCACCCATGGGGAAAAATTGGTGGATGCTCTGCACCCATCAGCAGCACCCCACCCCCGCCCCAGCCCACCGCCACTCCTCCTCTGAGCACGCTGCGTTCCCGCTTCTCCTCCCAGCACTTGCCGCCACTAAATGTTTCGCGGCGGCAAGCACTGGGAGGGAGAACGCAGTGCGCTCCAGGAAGAGGCGGGGCTGGGGCAGGGGCGGGGATTTGGGGAAGGGGTTGGAATGGGGGCGGGAGGCGAGCACCCACTGGCGCTGGGAAAAGTTGGCGCCTATGGCTCTGAGAAGCCATAGCCAAGTTCAGGGCTTTGTTGTGCTTGGTGCTGTATAACATTGTAACTAATGGTCCCTATGACAAAGAGATTACAATATAAATAGGTAAGACAGAGGGGAATCAGAAGCGCAGAAAGGTGCAGTTACTCATGATCAGCAATTTATTGGCCTAGGCAGCCTGACTCCTACTCCAGTGGCCTTAGCCAGACCATCCCCCNCCCCCCCCCCCCCCCAGCTAGTCTGTATAGTTAATGTAAAATATTTTATTCAATGGCTTCCCAGAGTCAGATGTGATCAGAAAGCCTCTCTCCAACTAGAGTTGGCAAGTCTGGATGCATTTGGTGGGAGAAGTTTGCTTCTGAGATTTCAGAGAAGTTTCAGATACAAGTTTTTCCCACTCTTCTCCCTCCTCCACCTGCAGTTTTATATTACAGTAGCTCTTCACATAGGCGCCGACTCCGCGGGTGCTCCGGGACTGAAGCACCCATGGGGAAAAATTGGTGGATGCTCTGCACCCATCAGCAGCACCCCACCCCCGCCCCAGCCCACCGCCACTCCTCCTCTGAGCACGCTGCGTTCCCGCTTCTCCTCCCAGCACTTGCCGCCACTAAATGTTTCGCGGCGGCAAGCACTGGGAGGGAGAACGCAGTGCGCTCCAGGAAGAGGCGGGGCTGGGGCAGGGGCGGGGATTTGGGGAAGGGGTTGGAATGGGGGCGGGAGGCGAGCACCCACTGGCGCTGGGAAAAGTTGGCGCCTATGGCTCTGAGAAGCCATAGCCAAGTTCAGGGCTTTGTTGTGCTTGGTGCTGTATAACATTGTAACTAATGGTCCCTATGACAAAGAGATTACAATATAAATAGGTAAGACAGAGGGGAATCAGAAGCGCAGAAAGGTGCAGTTACTCATGATCAGCAATTTATTGGCCTAGGCAGCCTGACTCCTACTCCAGTGGCCTTAGCCAGACCATCCCCCTGGCCTCACTCTTACTCATTAGCACCTTAACAGTAATCGATCAGTTGCATTAGTCATGAGCCTCAAATTAAAACTAGCTCACTTTTTAAAAGTTAAATGATATACACCATCCACTGAATTCTCTCCCCATCCTCCACGAATACCAGGCTCTTGTTCCTCCATTGTTAGCAATAATTTCCACCTCTCTTCATTTGAATTGACTATTATTTGGTAAACTCTGTTTTAGGGTTTTAAATCTCCAGTGACTTTGCAGCTTAAGTCATCTTTGGTATTAGAGCAATACGTGGAAAACATACAATTCCAATTAAGCAACATTGTATTTGCTGCCAGTCCACTCGGTTATGTTAGTTTTATCTTCTCACTAGTATAAACCAACAATGAAT
>QXTE01000053.1:6598406-6752143 GCA_003942145.1 Platysternon megacephalum
ATCCACTGAATTCTCTCCCCATCCTCCACGAATACCAGGCTCTTGTTCCTCCATTGTTAGCAATAATTTCCACCTCTCTTCATTTGAATTGACTATTATTTGGTAAACTCTGTTTTAGGGTTTTAAATCTCCAGTGACTTTGCAGCTTAAGTCATCTTTGGTATTAGAGCAATACGTGGAAAACATACAATTCCAATTAAGCAACATTGTATTTGCTGCCAGTCCACTCGGTTATGTTAGTTTTATCTTCTCACTAGTATAAACCAACAATGAATTACCTTTTCCTTATCATTAGAGCTTTACAAATGACTAATTGTTCACTGTTGCACAGCCAATTTTAATAGATTAGATCTATGACTTTGTATTTAATTACAATCCAATTAGGATCTGTGGCAATAATCTTGAGAACAAGTGTCAGGTCCCTTAATATGTATTTACCCAGGATCTATTCTAGCCCCCTCAGCAATGTATATAGTAGGAGTTTGTGTTTGGAGTTTTTTAAAAAAAGTTTAATGCTGAGAAAAAGTGGTGCAAGCAAGAGTGAACATGGAATTTCCTAGCTCACAAGTCAAACAAATTGTGCAGGGTTAGCCACAGCTTAGACTTCCAGTTATAATCAGCTTGTGCCACATAGAACCCTTTAATGTTAAGCAGGGAGGGAGGGTTTTTTTTGTCTTTAACTCAAAGAGATCTGTGTTTATACTCTGGCTTCAATGTCTGATTTTTGGAGACAGCTCCCATTACAAATAAATATAAATTCTATTGGGGCTACTCTCCATTATCATGCAATATATGTAATGATTTACCCCTGTGCAAAGCAGGTGCACGACACCACCATATCAGTAGTAAGTGATTACACCCTGCAAAGTCACACATAAAGGTCTCTGAGCTATACATCCTGATGAAGACAGCCAAAACCCAGTCTTTCACAGTCTTTTTGCACTTGCCATAACATGTTTTAAAGTTATTTTTATTTGGAAGGCACACAGCTTATCAGCATTCCCAACAGCTCTGCTAACCCCAAGCCAAGAAGACAGAAGTAACCTGCACCACCACCCTGACACTCCAAGATCTACTATAGATTGTCCACTCAAGTTTTAGGTGTGCTAACAGGATCTTGTCTACAATAACAGCCATTAGGAATAATAGGGGTGTAATCTAACGTATCTAATCATTTCCTTTTGTTAAAATAGGTTTTCAGCACACCAGAGACCACACTGTATAATAATCAATTACTGATTTTTGGAGTGTGTCTCCGGATTTGACCTTAAATTAAATGTTATTAACCCCTGCTCCCATCAGACACCTTTCAGAATATATAGAAACAATAGAAATGCATCTTTGCAAAAGGTCAAATGGAAACATCTTTTAAAGACACCTTTTCTCTTTCAATGTTGGCAACCCCAAAATTGCAGCCTTCTAGCCCTATAGAGGCTCTTGGACTAAAACATGCTCTGATGAGAAAGTGAGTCTCATCATCCAACCAGAAATGCAAGCGGCAATATAAACGGATTGGATTTTTACTTTTGCTCCCACTGCGTCAGCGATCTGAGATATTCGCAGGCCACAACCCATGGAAGGAAACCTAAATATGCACTAACACAAAGTTGACAGCCTCCCTTTCAAAAGCATGCCCATTCTCAGCTAGGTACACCTGGTGTCTCATAGCCTAACAACATAGAATAGCCTTCCTAAAAAATAAAAGGTCACCAGGCGAGACATTTAAAGTAGTTTTTAAATATAAAAATACAAGACATGAGAACACAAGAGTTGGACACAACGCATTCTTCCTACATCAAAAACATGGTGAGAGAGTGGCGGGGACAGATCACACAACAAAAAACGTGTTAATACGTGACCTTTGCTAAAGTTTTAAGACACTTCATTGGAAGCAGGCTTGGAAGGATTTGAGTCCCCCCCCGTAAATGCGGATTTCACTGAACACCCACAAACCAACAAAAATATTTCCCTCACTGATCCTCAAAATTCACAGAGAGGCAAAGCAAGAAAAATGCTTCTAGAGAACTCATTAGAGTTTGATTTAAGGATATTCCAATTGTATCTTTTGACCTGGGACGCTGACACCTTGTTTTAAAGGTTAAAGTTTTAACTTTTGGAATCTGCTGCCAGGCTTAGACGTTCAGCTTGTGCCACAGACAACCCTTTAATGTTCAACAGGGAAGGAGGGTTTTTTTGTCTTCAACACAAAAAAGGGATCTGTGTTTATGGTCTGGCTTCATAAGGACTCCGGTGCCTATAGGTGCTTGAACTAGGGGGTGCGGTTTCCATTATATCCAGGGTTTGCAGTTTGCTTCAATAGCTCTCAGTACCGCCACTCTACAACTTGTTCTGGTGCCCCCTCCCTGTGCCTTTACGTGTCTGATGCCCTCCCACAACTTCCTGCAAAGTGTAAAAAAAAATCAAATGTATCCAAATAAACAAGTTTTAAAAACAGACATCGCCGTATCTGCAGAAATGGGACCCAACAGCACACTCGCATTGCGCCCGGCCCAGCTGTAAGCAAAGTCCGGGCGACTAATCGATCAAGGCGTTGGCTTCTTTCCCCCACCCCACGTGGAGCAGGTTTCGCCCCAGGGAGAGGTGTGGGGGAAGGCGCCGCCTCTGCCCCCGTCCGCGGGTACTCACACATCAGGGTGCTGAAAGCCGCCGTGGCCAGCAGGGCTTGGACGAGCACCCCGAGCCTGCCCAGCAGCGCCCCGCTATTGCAGCCGTGGGGGTGGATTTTCACTGGGGTCCCCAGGAGCCCGGTCTCGGTCACGGCGACGGGCCGGGCGGGGCCCGGAGCGGGCTGCGGGGAGGCAGGGAGAGGCATCCCGGCCGGCTCCGTGCAGCGCCGAGCGCCGCCACTGCTGCGTCCTGCGGGGGAGCGGGCGGCCCCTGCCCGGGGGGCGGATGTAGCTTCCGCGGGGAGGAGACGGGGCTCAATGGGCGGCGGGCTCCAGTCTGGACACGCCCTGCCCCTCCCCGGCCAGGCTGCAGCTGCGGGAGGAGGGAGGGGGCTGTTCTGGAGCGTGGGGAGGGGCCGGGTGAGTCATTCTGGGCAAGGGGGAGGGCCAGGTTGGGGGTCATTCTGGGCAAGGGAGGGCCAGATTGCAGGGAGGGGGGCTGGTTGGGGGGAAAGGGGACCATTCTGGGGAAGGGGCAGGTTGCAGGGAGGGGGGTTGGTTGGGGGACCATTCTGGGGAAAGGGGAGGGCCAGCTTGGGGAAGGGGAATCATCTGGGGAAGAGGGAGGTCAGGGCCAGGCTGGGGAAGCTGCTCAGGGAAGGTCATTTTGGGGTGCAGGGGAGCTGGTGATGCATAACTGTCCCTCTACCAGGCTGGTGCATAGTGAGATGAGAGATCCTTCAAACCCCAGTGATAGCCCTGGATCTCAGTTTTGTCATCTAGAGCCCCTTTGTGTGTGAGCTGCATCATTTACAAAACAAGGAAAGCTCTTTAAAACCAAGGAGAGAAAATTCCTTTACCTCAAGCCACCCCCAGCAAGGCTAAGCAAAGCTGACTGTTATGTATATCGATAAAATAAAGAGATTCTTGGGTCCCGTCTACACCATAACCAGCACCGTGGTTGGGATGTGGCTATGACAAGACAATTCTCTGGCACAGTTAAAACAGTATGGGGTAGTGAAGAGGGGGCAGGACCTTTATGTACCAGGTTCCTGAACTGTGCTATCTCCTGGGGGCTAAGCCAAGCAGATCTGGCCCCAGGAAGATCTCCCCTGCGTAGAGGCCATAGAAGAGTGGTCGAGCTCAGACTCCACCCTCCTGCTGCAGCCAGCATATGGGGGGGAAGCTGGGACTTTCCTATGCCCTGGTAATGAGCATAGGAGGCCATTGGCAGCTGCCACATATTACAGTCAACTAGTTGGCTGTGATGTGCCCCAATGTGACTGAACGGGTGCAGGGTGGGATTCGGGGGACACAAATGCCAGTACCTTTGCACAGGCCTAATCGACACTGATCTCTCCTTTAACTAAACACTTAACATCGATCCCATTTAGATCCTATCAACCTTGCAGCTGCAGCCAACCCCAGGCTTTCCAAAACCATGAGTCAGGCTTAAAAATAGTGATAAAAATATGTTTGGGGTTTATTTGGTTTGGGTTTGGGTTTCTGAGCCTTTAGGATTCACTAAGGTCACATTAAGCTTGTCTCTAGAGGGCTAGAAACATATGATTTTTTTAAAAAGAAAACTGATAATTAACTATTTGTTCACCCCGGCCCACCTCAGTATACAATCAACAGTGTACCAAACTGTCCTGATCTGAGAAATGCAGTGCAAAATAAAAGCTGACCTGAAAAGAACCTAGTGTTAAATCAGTAGGCTGACCCTCCTTAGGGGTTATTCTATCAGATTCCATTCTAATTACACCTCAAACTGGGAAATCTAGTTTGTTGGATTTCAGTTTCACAATCTAACTGGCACCTTGTCAAATTCATAAAATTGACCCCCTTTCACGCTTACAATCTCATATAATCACATGACTCCTGGAGCTGGGGCTTTCAGAAAAACCACAACAATTGCAGGACTCGTGATGAAATCACAGGATTCAAAACCAGTTAAAAAACTGTTCAGTCCAATCTATACTGCAAGAGTGATTCATGTTTTAACTGTCCTGTTGGAAATAGGTCATTAGTACAGTATAGGGGGAACCTAAATCTAAGGTGTTAGAATTAGTCTTTTCCCCCCCAATACCAGTTTCTCTTTGCTGAGAGCAGCTCCTGACATTCCTTTGAAGAATTCAGAGCTAGGAGTGATCCCACTGACTTCTGCATGGGGGTCCTATGCCTTTGAAATGTGTCTGTAAGCCATGCTCACCAAAGAGAAACCAGCTCTTACACACAAAAGAAGAGACTTCCAGGCCTTGTCTACCCTAGAAAGTTTTACCAGCAAAAGTTCTGCCAGCGTCCTACTGACACCTATTTCAGCAGAACGTGTTCACATCTGGCTGCTTTTGCATGGACCATGTGTCCTCACGGCATTAGCTTGCCTCATACGGCACTGTGAGCAGGCATCGCGGGGTCCCCTCGCCACCATCTGATGCACTGCCTCCTGGGAAATGTTTGCGATGTATTGTGGGGCTGCTGCCATGTATTACAGGACACCGTTCTCAGGGAACTGTGGGAGTTTGGGGTCAAATGCCCACAAATCCCTCTGTTCCGTCCCATAATCTACTCTTTTTCGTGCCATTTTTCAATCAAACATTAGCAATTATTTATTATGTGTATTACTATAGCTGAACTAGGAGCACCAGTTCAGCTCCTAAGCCCCCAGTGTGCTAGGCACTGTACAAACACAGGACAAAAAAAGACAGTCCCTGCCAGGGCCGGCTCCAGGCACCAGCTTAACAAGCAGGTGCTTGGGGCGGCCACTCGGGAGAGGGGCGGCACGTCCAGGTATTCGGCGGCAATTCGGCGGAGGGTCCCTCACTCCCGCTCGGAGCGAAGGACCTCCTGCCGAATTTCCGCCACAGATCGCGATCGCGGCTTTTTTTTTTGGCTGCCTGGGGCGGCAAAAACCCTGGAGCCGGCGCTGGTCCCTGCCCTGAAAGAGCTGACCATCTAAGTAAAAGACAAGACAATAGATGGGCAGACAGATGGGAGTACGTGGAAACTACAGGTCAGTACTGGGCAGCAGCAGCGGTCTCAGCACAGGAGCTGTCTAGCCGCTGTCACAGGTCGTCAGAGGTCTCTTGCCCGTTTTAAGGACAGGGCAAGTCACTCTCCTGTAGTTGTGGCAGCACAGCACCAACTGGACATACAGAGAGGATGCTGAGGGGGATGACGTGAACGCAGCTGACCTGCTGCTGCAAGGAAACACTGCGAAACTGCCCATGGTGATGAAGTGCTTTGGGGCCTGTCTGAGCATTGGGTGGTGGGACCGGATCCTGGTGCAAACCTGGGATGCTCAGCAGCGGCTCCAGAACTTCTGGATGCAGAAGGCCACGTTCCTGGAGTTAAAAGAACAGGAGTACTTGTGGCACCTTAGAGACTAACACATTTATTGTAGCATAAGCTTTCGTGGAGTTGTGCGCCAAGCTCACCCCAGCCCCGTAATTAGTTCATGCAAGAGCTGGAAGAGGGAGCTGAGGGCTGTGTCATGCCACAAGGGGGAGCCCTGAGATGGTCCTTTCATATGCTGGTAGAACTATAGGGGCCGGCTACAGGATTTCGGTCACTCAGCAAGCTGGTTTCACTGTGCCAGCAAAAGCTGAGGGGTTTGTGGGCAGGAATCCAAACGGAGTGTGGATGCACGCATGGCTGTGCCGACGGAAGGGAAATTTTGCCAGTAAAACTTTCTAGTGTGGACCAGGTCCATACAGATGGGCTGCTGTCTTTTTCTGCACTGAGGGCAGCTTATGTCCCAGTGATGAGTCCTTCAAAGGCAGAAATCTCCCAACCAAAAGCAATGGTTTCTTGGGGACAGAAAGCTGTAGGCCCCTCAGAGTCCTTGAGCCTCAAGGCTTTTCATTAGGCTAGGAGGTGTGGCCTAGGGGTTAGAGCCCATGACCGAGAGACAGGATTCCTTTTTGCTTTCAGTTTCCTTGCCTGTTTGTTTCTTTTAAACGTCTGTGCTTAATAATGTCAGCTGCACCGTCCTCTACTTCACTCAAGTCTGTGATCTGGGATTATGTTTCACTCCTCCCTTTCCTTTGCCCAACACATCCAGGCTATCTCCAAAGCCTGCTCCTTCATCCATCACAACATATATCAGGTCTCTACTTCTCTTTCCATCCCCACCTGCAGTTCTCTCATTCAGACATTTCCTGACTCAGCCACTGCAGCAGCCTTCTGTCTGGCTGCCCTGCCATACACATGGCCCATGCAAAAACAAGCAACTAAGATCATCTTCCTTGCTCGTCATTTTGACCATAATAATAAATAATATACTACTGCTACCTAGATCGTATACAGTGGCTTTTCATCAGGAGATCTGACCGCACTTTACAAAGGAAGTCCCTGTCATCATACCCATTTTACAGGTGGAGAAACTGAGGCACGGAGAAGGGAAGTGACGTTCCCAACGTCACCCAGCAGGCCAGAGGCAGAGATGGAAATAAAACCCAGTCTCCTGAGTCGCACACTAGTGTTCTATCCACTGCACCACACTCTCCCTATGTTGCCACCGCCTTGAATTTCTCTGTGCCTCCCCTTCCCCAGAGTTAAGCTGTCCTGCAGTGGCTCAAGAGCATGGGCAGGCTGTTAAGAACCAGGGCACAAGCCCCAAACTGCTTGTCAGCTGTATACTGAGCTTTCACCAACTAATTATCAAGTGTAAACTCCTCAGGCACTATAACAGTGTAAACACAGAGAGTCCCCTGGGGTATTTCAATCTGTCTTGCCACCCAGGGAAGCCTACCTTTGTGATAGATGGTCCCTTACTCCAAGTATCACAGCAATATTCAGTCGCGAAAGACAAGTCAATTGCACTTTAGATCTCACACCAAAGACAATGTTTGTAGCGAATCCTATAATAAACTATCTAAAGATTTATTATATGGGAAAAGGAAACGAGTTATTTACAGTTTTAAAGCAGGTAAACATATACACCCAAATATGTTCCAGTCTTAAGTTTTAAAAAAGTAATAGAAGCTTCTATGATAAGCAAGGAATGAGAGGAGGGGTTGGATGGGGCGGCGGGGGGCAGTCAGGGGCAGGGGTTTCAGGGGCGGTCAGGGAGAAGGGGTGGTTGGATGGGGCAGGGGTCCCGGGGGGCAGTCAGGAAGGAGGGGGGGTTGGATGGGGTGGAGGGGGGGGTCAGGGCAGGGTTCCGGGGGCAGTCAGGGGACAGGGAGAAGGGGTGGTTGGATGGGGCAGGGGTCCAGGGGGGGCCATCAGGAATGAGAGGAGGGGCTGGATGGGGCGGCGGGGGGGCAGTCAGGGGCGGAGGTTCTGGGGGTGGTCAGGGGACAGGGAGCGGGGGCGGGCTGGAGGGGGCAGGAGTCCCAGGAGGGGTGGGGGCCGGGCCACGACCCCCTCCCCTAACCGGCCCTCCGTACAATTTCCAAAACCCGATGTGGCCCTCAGGCCAAAAAGTTTGCCCACCCCTGCTCTAGTCTGTCTGGTGTGGATGGGCCTTCCTTGTCAGGCAGGACGTAACACCTGCTGGAGACCAGCATTTCACACTACTTAATGTCTCTCTCCTGTCTGGTGATTTACACAGTTACAGAGGCTTACAATGCAAACACTCAATATTGCCTTACGATATGGGATGCAGAGGCCAGAAGTGAGATTAATGCAGGCAGCAACTCACAAGCATACAATAAAGTCTAAACACATTCTTGTAATTCTAATACCTAGGTTAACAATAGTAACGCACAGGCGAGCCAGACTGATTTCAGCTACATATTTGTCAATATTTCATTCAGGCCTGGGGATGTTGGTCTGAGTTGCTTCCTGCATTGCCTTCAAACCTCTGCCCCTTTCAATTATCCACCCTTGTCTAGCCTGGCATTATGCCCCTTTCCACTTCAGTGATGCCAGCCTCATGCACCTGTAACCCACACACCTCCTGGGTGTGGTGCTCTGGCCCATCTAGTGGCACTGAGACCACTTAGTGATTAATGAGTCTGCTACAGCCTTGGCTAAGAGCCACGTGGCCTTTAGCTCATGCAGTAGAGGCTCATGTACTAAGCTCCAGTGGCCCCAAGTTCAATCCCACCCAACGACAACCGGCCTCTGTCAGTGTTACACACCCATTTGTCACTTTCTCACATGATCTCCATGCTGCCTTCTTTGCACACAATGCCTTTCTGCAGCCAGAGGCAACCCATGCCTGCTCGGGGGGGACAACCCTGGAATAGCTCGATCAGAACCCCCTCCCAGAAAGCGATGCCCCCCTCTTGGAAAGTTGCAGCTCCTCCCTGCAGCTCCCATCTGTTCCTCCCACCTCTGCCTCTCCCTGCCTGGTGCAGCTCGCTGGCTCAGCTGCCCCGTAGGAGAGTTCCTGGCCACATCATGTGACCAAGCAATCGGGGAGGGGATGTGACCCCAAATGCCCCCTATCATCACCTCTTTCCATAGCACACCAACAAGGCTCCTTCCCTTTCTGCATTTAGGTTCTACCTGGAGATCCTGGTCTGCTCTGATGCCTACGGAGGATTCAGCTGATAAATAACAGTAAAAAAAGATTTTTTTTAAAAGTTGACCTCAATTGTCAAGATGTGGCCAAGCTCCACCTTGAGCACTTGACTTACATGTTGTCCCCTTTCCTTCTAACTTCTGTCTGTCTGTCTTTACAGTGGGAGCCCTGGAGCAAGGCTGGTGGCTTTTTAGTTTGAAAAACACTGAGCACATTGTGGCTGTTTCCGAAAAGCAAATAATAAATGATCTCCAGCTAGGGTTGCCAACTCTCTAATTGCACAAAACCGAACATCCTTGCCTCGCCTCCTGCCCCTTCCCTGAGGCCCCGGCCCTGCCCCACTCCTTCTCCGAAACCACGCCCCTGCCCCTTCTCCAAAGCCCCACCCCACGTTCACTCCATCCCCCCTCCCTACATCTCCCCCACCCTCACTCGCTCATTTTCACCGGGCTGGGGCAGGGGGTTGGGGTACGGGAGGGGGTGAGGGCTCCAGCTGGGGGTGCAGGCTCTGGGGTGGGGCTGTTGATGAGGGGTTTGGGGTGCTGGAGGGGGCTCCAAGCTGGGGGATGGAGCTGAGGGATTTGGGGTGTGGGATGGGGCTCTGAGCTGAGGCAGGGGGTTGGGGTGCGGGATGGGGTACAGGCTCTGGGAGGGAGTTTGGGTGTGGGAGGGGGCTCAGGGCTGGGGAAGGGGGTTGGGGTGCAGGCAGGGGTTTGGGGTGCAGACTCCGGGCAGTGCTGACATCAGGCGGGTCCAGGGAAGTGACTGGCATGTCCCTCTGGCTCCTAGATGTAGGCACGGCCAGGTGGCTCTGTGCACTGCCCCTGACTGCAGGTGTCGCCCCCGCAACTCCCATTGGCCATGGTTCCCGACCAATGGGAGCTGCGGATCCGGCACTCGGGGCAGGGGCAGTGCATGGAGCCCCCGTGACCGCCCCTACACCGAGGAGATGGAGGGACATGCTGGCTGCTTCCCTGCCAGCCCCGTGCCAAGCGGACTGTTAATGGCCCGGTTAGCGGTGCTGACTGGAGCCACCATGTCGAAAACCGGACACCTGCAACCCTATCTCCAGCTCACACCTTGCTGAAGCGAATGGGATTAGGAGGAATGAGTCCCAGTCTAGCTGGACAAACTGGGCCGCAGTAGGTCATGCATCTCTTGCAGCAGACAATGGGAAAGATGTAAAAGTGACCAGCAAAAGTGGGAAAGATGGGTTTGTTAGTAATGGAAGTCTGATCTGCCCTGGAAGATGTTACAGGGTGTCTATATTAGGGCACAGATTTTCTACTGTTTTCACCACTGGTTCAGCTCTGTTGTTGGTATCAGTCCTGGGAGTGCTCAGGTATTAGGATTTGTAGCACCTAGGGTCCTTAGCCAAGATCAGGGCCCCATTGTGCTAGGCGCTGGACATACACATGATAACAGGCCATCCCTTCCCAAGGGATCTCACAGTCCAAGGCCCCTGTCAGGAGTCAGGGCCTGCTGCCGAACCTGGGACCAGCTCGTTGACCTACAGTTGAACACTCTGACTGACCAGAACCCCTGGATTGGCTGAGAGGCATCACCAGACCTGATCTTAAGCCCAGCAGCAGGGCCAAGCCAGTGGCTGCTCAATGCTTATGCCTGCTGCTGCGGTCACGCCTGTTCCCATCCTCGTTCCCCTGCTTGGTTCCTGACCCCAGCTCTGACGCCTAGCCTCCGTCTGGGCCAGTCGGCCTGTCCCTCTAGTGCTCTAGTCCCTGACAGATCCTGTAGACACGTATGCCTATATTTTCAGTCCCTGCTAAGTTCATTTAGAGTTAGGACTGTTCCACATTTCTGAAAAATCAGGCCATTTATTTAATTGCCTGAATATGGAATTTTAGGCACCCATGACTGAAAGTCATTTTCTGTGCCTCACTTTTCCCATCTGGAAAATGGGGATAATGACACCCACCCACTTTTCACAAGCGTTTGGCGATCTCCTCTGGAAGCAGCACAGGAGCCCTAGGGCCAGAGTTAGTCCCCTGGTAAAGTGCGTGAGGTGATTGGGGGTGTAAGATCACAACCATGGGCAAAAGGTTCAAGATTGGCAAGGATGGAAGCCTAAAGGTAGACTCCTAAATTCATATTTATTCTTCTGCTTGGTGTTTCCAAAGGGCAGAGCACACAAGAGCTCCTGTGGACCTGGCATTGTTTACACACCTTTGGTGACCGAGAAAGCAGTGAGTGAGAAAACCAGTTGTTCATTTGCGGCCTAATAGGAGTTTTCCCATTCACTTCCATTGGAGCAGGATTGGGTCTTATAACCATGGTTTAGAAATATTTACACCTAAAAAGTGTAAATTGAGGAGTGACATCCCTCATTTGCCTACATGCACTAACCTCATGTTCCATGCAATGGATTGCATGTCTGCTCATCCAACCGCCACTGAATATACACAGTGGACCCAATCCTGCATCCTCACTCGCACACCCAGCGAGAATTATATCTGAGTAGCAGCAGTAGAAAGAATAATGCTTAGCACTAGGATTGGGCCAAAGGTTTAGGCTTGCCCAGATCTGATCTGACACACCAGCAGTGGTGGCTGGAGGCATCCGTGCAAAATAAAGGAGTGGCATTGTGATACATAGAGCATTGTGTTCTCAGTGATCCTGTCCTCTTATATATTTTGCTGTTCTGGCCCCATGTTCGTGGTCTTCCAAAGTGTCTGTACTTATCTTTCACTGCAAAGGGCTTCTCGTATTCTTAGAAGATGATAAGCTTTTTCTCCTTGCTTCCAATAACAAGCAATTTCAAAAGCAGCCTCCTTTGTAAATCGTTCCTAGAGCGCTTGGAAAGTTGGGGTTTCGCCGGGGCCACGGGTGGTGAATGACAGCTCGCTGGACGTCACCTCTTTTCACACGCCAGCTTGCACTCGTATCTGATACGGCTTGTTCTTCCTGCCGACATCTCACGCCTTCGTTCAGCCCTGCCATCTGGGTTACCCTCTCGCTAGCTCAGATTTCAAAACAATCGCATCGGAGACCATGTTTGACAGGATTTCCTCAGTTCCAGGCGTGTAATTCTGAGAATTTTTTGGCTCTGTGTCAGACAGGATATTAGTAGCCTCGCCAGGGGCTTTAAAGCGTTGACATTCACCACCCCTAGCACGGAAGCCAGGAGAGCACCCTTAGTGAAGCAAATGGTTTTATGTAACTGACTAACATTCTCCCGTTTTCAACCATTTAAAAGCCTCCGGTACTTATTATTTATTATCTATTAGCAGTATTATGGTAGTGCCTAGGGACCCCAGTCATGGGCCGTTGTGCTAGGTGCTGTACAAACACAGAACAAAAAGACCGAGCTTGCCCTGAGGATCTTAGGCCCAGCTTTACTGAAAGCAATAGAAGTTGGAGCCTAAATACCTTTGTGAACCGGGGCCTTAGTGTCTAACAAAACCCATTGTACTAGGTAGTGGCAATCAGAGGTTCCTGTAAATAAGAAAATAAAACACTTTCCTAGTGAAGTGCATTATGTGTGACTCTTTTAAAAAGGGCCAGATTCTCAGATGGTGTAAATTGTAGTAAATGACTCTACAGACTTCAATGGAGTGATTCCGATTTACACTAGCTTAGGATCTGGCCAAAGTCTACTGCCAAAAATGAGTGGGGAACTAAATGGCTATTTTACTCACTGAGATCTGAGCTTCTGAATTACCCAGTTGATATCACTAGATAAGATGGGCCCCAACTTGCAAAATTTGGATCTAGACCAGGCAATAGAAAAATCAAATCTGAATATCACGGCTTGAGTCTGGCACAAAATAACGCTCAATCCTTTCGCCCTTTCCCTATAAAATGTTATTGTGCTGCGACACAAGTGTGGAGAGTGGAGCTGACTAATATGATGCTGACCCCGACTTTGCAGCAAGTCATGGTCAGCTTTCTGTCAGCTAGGCGTGGTTAAACCACGCTCGGAGGGTTAGACCAGGCCTACCTGCCACGATGTGGAACATGACTTTGTCCCGATTCAACTGATCATCATTGCATTAGCTAACTTGACTCTTCACACTCAGTCACAATAGAATTTTGTGAGGGACAGGGGCCCTCAGACCCCACAGTAAGCATAGATCCGAAAGAAAGAACCAGCAGCCCCTTCCCAAAGGAGTCCTAAAGAGACAAAGCAAGGCACCAGCCACGAAGAAGGCCAGGTCCTTTCTTCTAGCACCGCTTGGCTGCTTTGAAACCAACATTACCATTATTATCATTTATTATTGTATTACTGTAATGCATTGGAGCCCCAGTCCCGGATCAGGCCCCCCTAGTGCTAGGGGCTGTACAAACACAGAACAAAAAGATGTTCCCTGCCCCCAAAGAGCTTACAATCTAAGTATAAGACAAGAGACAACAGGTGGATACAGACAGAGTGACCGGGGAGTACAAGGAAACAAGCTGATAATATTGGTCAACATGATAGGCAGTGTTCTCAGCACACCAGTGGCTGAATCGTTGTCAATTTCTTTGCAGAGAGACAAGGTGGGTGAGCTAATATATTTTTGGACCAACTTCTGTTGGTGAGAGAGACAAGCTTTCGAGCTTATACAGAGCTCTTCTTCAGGTCTGGGAAACTAACTCCCACACTTCCTTCCCCCCCTCCAAGACTGGAGGGGTGTTAACGGGCCACTTCACCTTGAATGGCCCCTTGAAATGTGAGTTAACTACTTGTGTTAAACAATCTGTTCCAATCTTGTAGTTAGCTGTGACACGGCGAGGGCTTGTCTTCATGTACGGCGCCGGGCAGCTGCCTCACTGTAGCGCTTTAGTGATGACGCTACTACACCAGCGGGAGAACGTCTCCTGTCGGCGTAGTTATTCCATCTCCCTCAGAGCTCTCCCATTGACATAGCGCGGTCTATGCAGGGGGCTAGGTTGGTATAACTACGTCGCTCGGGGGTGTGGTTTTTTCACAGCCCTCAGCAAGATAGTTATGCCCATATAGGTCTGTAGCATAGACCTGGCCTGAGTTATTATATGATGCAAATGGGCTAGACTGACAGTCACCTGGCTAGCTGGATCGCTAGCTTAATAGAAACATTAACTAGTAGCAGCTTGGAGGTTTTCTGAAGAGCCGTTGTCAGTAGCAGGAATGAAAAGGCTATCGAGGAATTAGGTCCAGTATTATAAACACAGTAAATCCTTTTCGCTGGAGGAGAGCAGTCAGTAAGCAGACTCCTTTGCACAGAGCAGGAGCAGCGTTACACAGCATATGCTTTACTACGGACAAGACCGTTTCCCGTGGTCTGGTGACATGCAGCTGTCCCGTTCGCTAGGGCTGTTGCCCAGCAGCACACTAAAAGAATTTGAAGGGGAAAAATCATTCCATTGTGAATGAGCACACTAGTGCCATGAACAGATTGCACCATGGACACGGACCAAATCATATGCCTACCACCCAGCCCAAGTAGCCAGTCCAGGTGCACTGCCTAGACAACTTGAGCCGAATGGCTAAGGATCTGACCCTCCAACCTTTGTAACAGTTCTTCCCATGGCTTTTATGGGCCTGATCCTGCATATCCTTACTCGTGAGTATTCCTAAAAACAGAAATTCTGCAAAATTCTGCCAAGAAACTCCACCTATGCCTATTCCAGTGGAGAGACTACAGTAAAATCATGGTTTTCCTTAATTGCATAGGTCAGAAAAGAAAGCTTACATTCATGTGACATTTGTATAATTTCGCATTCATATTGTGATCGCAATCAATAGACATGACGCGTAAAGCTGTACGAAAGTTGTGATTCTTTTGGTTCAAAATTTATGGCCACAGCTTGATAAAGCTGCGGTTTTGGTGCAATCAGTTTGAAATGGCGCACAGGGTCACAGCCCCGCTCAGATCTGGTCTGGCCGCCCCTCCATCCTGACGTGCAGGTGCAGGTGTGTGCTGAAGTGCACTCCAGGCGGAGTTGTGATGGGGTTGCAGGGCAGCGGGGCCTTCAGGACAGAGGTGTGGGGGTCCCTAAGGGCAGAGGTGTGGGGGGTCCTGGGGTGTGTGTGCAGCTGTGGGAGTGAAGGACCTAAACTCTTTTGTAACTGACTAGATGTCAAGTTTACAGCAGGGTCTATACCCTCCAACAGAGGCTAGATTATTCCCCTCTATATACACACACACACACACACACACACACACACACACACACACACACACACACACGTTCCTGCAATCCCTAGGGCAGGNACACACACACACACACACACACACACACACACACACACACACACACACACACACACATTCCTGCAATCCCTAGGGCAGCGGGGTAGGAGGTCTCTGAGCCCCTGTGACCTACAGCTGGCCTCTTGTCACGTGGTATGCGCATCCCGTCCTCCTTTGGGGCGGGGCAAGTTTGTGATATCACCGTGGTTATAGTCTACCAGACTGTCCTTAGGCTGAAAGCAGCATGGCCCAGAGGCCGGAGTCAATATGGCAGCTCTTGGAGGCAGGGCAGGGCAGCCTAATGACCAGAGTCAATACCGCAGCCCTTGTGTTCAGGGCAGTGCGGCCTAGTGGCTCGAGTCAATATAACAGCCCTCAGGCACAGGGCAGTGCAGCCTAGCGGCCAGTACCCGAGGGGCCGCCACAAGGGGGAGTGGCAGCCCAGGTAGGGGGGCCTAGGCCCACCCGACTCCACTGGGCCCTAACCCAGGGTCCTAACAGTGGCGGAGTCCCACCGAAACATGCTGACCTCACCCGGGTGGGAGATACCACTCGCTCACCCTCCCTGTGTCACTTCCTACCGCTCTTCCTGACGCTGTAGTCCATGCGATATCAGGGTCTCCAGGCTCCTCAGCAAGAGCAATTCCCTGGGGCTCCTATCTCAGGATCTCCAGCTCCTGCAGGCAAGGGCTGTGGCATCTCTTCAGCTGGAGCCATTTCCAAAGGTCCTTCCTCTCTGGCGGTCAGCCTAGAATGAGCTGGGCTGCTCTCTTTTATACTAAGGCAGCAGTTGGAGCATGCCCAGCACGGTCGGAGGGGCAGGGCTTCTACCACCCATAGCGTGGGGTTAACCCTCTCTTGCCCAATGCGGGGTATACACACCCTGCCACATCCCCACTCAGACCTCTGGAGGCCCTGTGCAGAGCTGGCTTTGCCAGGACTCCCCAGTCCCAGCCCTGTGCCCTGCAGGAGGCATAAGGCCCCACCTCCACCTGGCCACACTCACCGGGGCCTTCCCGAGCCCGTCCTCCAATGCAACTGGGCAGCGGTGGAAGGCAAAGCCCTCAAGGAACATGCAGGAAACCGCCTGTTTCCGGGTGGGCCTGGCCTGCGCCATCTGGTGGAGGCGGAAGTGCACCTGGCCAAAGTGTGAGGCCAATGCCAGCAGGGCTGAATGCAGGTGTGGAGATAGCGGAGCGAGTGGGGTGAGCGCCCTCGAGACCCCAGCCCTGACATACCCTGGTCCCCAGCCCCATTCTCCTCCTGGTCTGCCTGATCCCAGATCTCTACTGTGTGATGGAGGGGCACTAAGGAAACAGTCGCAGTACATCTGCAGACTGCAATGATTACATTATGGTGGGGGGGGGGGGAAATAGAATATTTCCTTTTTTTATATGACATTATTGTAATAATTTTTCTCCAGGAGAAATTGCCTGTGGAAATAAGCTCCCCTTGACAAAATGTCTTTTAACTGACACTTGAAATAGATTCCATTCAATATGCCACTAGCAATAAAGCTGGCTGATTAAAAGAGTAAAACGATCGTTATTCTTGTTAATTACGGAGTTTTTTTTTACAAAGGATGACGTATTTAACATTCATTTTTGGTTTATATTAATATGCAAGCAGCCAATACAATTTTCTTTCATCCAAGACTGTCTAGTTTAATACGCATGAAGGGGTAGTGACAGAATAAAGCTCATATATTTCCAAGAAATGTCTTACTGCAACACTATCGATGATTAAAAGTGAAAGAATTTGCATGATTTTGTTCACTTTTCACCAGTTTGGGTGAGAAGTTAGGGTACAAAGGGTATCCTTGGCACACTTCATTTGGCTTAGAGCAGAGGTAGTCAATTATTTCTTGTCAAGGTCCAGATTTCTTGCTCAAGGTCCAGATTCCAGAGAAACATTGTTCAAACCGCCAGTGCCCCGTTCACCGAACACAGACAGTGCTGTGTAATACAGCCAGGGTCTATTGCTTATATTTTTAGTGCATTAAATGAAAAATAAAATCAAACCACTGAATAACCTAAAAATAACCCCCAAGAAAGATGTAATGAATCTGAGACTTTGGGAAAGTACACAGATAAAATGTCAAATAGATGCAAATATAAGCATCAAAACACTTTCAGACAACTGTTTTAAGTTTTGAATTTGTTATGAGTTTACAAAGAGAATTAACGTTGGTTTTTGTCAAATACAATTATTGTAGGTATATAACCCCCCGATTGTCCCCCGCACAGCTCACCTTCCCTAACCCCCTGATTGCCCCTGTCTCCCTCCAAAAAACCTCCCCGCTCGCCCTGTCCAGAGAGTAGGCTGACCATATTTCCCTATACTGAAAATGGGATGTACCGGGCTGGGTCATGGGAGGGACCAAGGAGACTCCAGATAACAGCCCTGGGGAGGTGGGGGGAGGCCTGGATGTGGCAGGAGCGGGCAATTGGAGGTGGACTGGGGAGGGAAAGAGGCCGGTTGGGCTGCGGGGATGGCTGGAGAGGGCTCTGGGGACTGGCCTCAAAGGACGGGGGGTGAGGAGGACACAAAGCCAGGGTGGGGGCTCCGGGGACCGATTCGGGGTGAGGGACACCTGGCTGGGGTGGGTGGGGGCTCTGTGGACCACTCGGGGGCGTGGGTTATGAGGCCGGGAGGGGGTTCCGGGGATCGCTCGGGGGCTGGGAGCATGAGGAGAGGGTCAGGGGGAGCCTCCGGGGATCACTCGGGGGCAGGGGGCATGAGGCCAGGGGCAGGGGGAGCCTCCGGGGATCGCTCGGGGGCAGAGGACACGAGGCCAGGGGCAGGGGGAGCCTCCGGAGATCGCTCGGGGGCAGGGGGCATGAGGCCAGGGGCAGGGGGGGGGGGGGGCCCCGAGGCCGGGGGGAGGGGGCGCGCGGGGGGGCGGCGGGGGACCACGCGGGGGGGGGGGGAGCGGAGCGGGGGGGGGGGGGCATGAGGCCAAGGGCAGGCGGGGCGGCCGGGGGCCGAACTGGGCTAGGGGCCCCGGGCCCAAGGGGGGGCTGCGGGGGGGGGGGGCAGCGCGGCGAGGGGCGGGGGGGGGGCCCCCGGGGCGGCTCGGGGGGGGGGGGGGAGGAGGAGGCGAGGGGGGGGGGGGGCCTCGGGGGATCCCTCGGGGGCAGGGGACACCAGGCCAGGGGCAGCGGGAGCCTCCGGGGATAGCTCGGGGGCGGGGGCCGGGAGGCCAGGGGCAGGGGGAGCCTCCGGGGATCGCTCGGGGGCAGGGGGCATGAGGCTGAGAACTGGCTCGGAGGTAGGAAGCTGTACTGTGCTTGGTGCCCCCGGCACAAAGGGATGCTGCGGGACCCTGTCAGGGATTTATCAGCCAGGTTGCCCAGTAGGGCCTGGGGCCCATGAGTCGTGACTCCATGGCCCGGCCAGCCCCGCCATCTCCATGGAAAGTAGAAGAGAGTTTGAATTAGGGCCCCTACGGTGCTGCCCTCTAATTGAGCTGCAGAGTGAGCATGTGACACCCCATCGCTCCCTGACTGGAGGGGCAGGGTGTAGCGGAGACACATTAGGCTGCCCACGGGGTGGCAGGGGTGGAGATGCAGCCCCACAAATGTCACCGCTTGCTGCTCCCCATTCCTGTGCTGCTGCTGGTGGGGCTGAGGCTGGACAAGCAGCCGCCCGGGAACTCGACTGCACCCCGCAGCCTGGCCCAGCAGCCCACCCCCTGCTGGGGGGGTGTGCGCTGAGGCACAGGCATGGCTCTGCACAGCTCCAGCCCAGGCTCTGCTTCAGCCCACGCGGTTCATTGAAAAGCATCTGGCAGTCTGGATTTAGCCCGCGGTCTGACTATTGACTACCCCTGGCTTAGAGGAAGGATGGTTGTCTAGTTAAAGTACAGGACTGGGACTCAAGTGATGTGAATTCAAATGTTGGTTCTGCCACCCTCTTCCTGTGCCCTTGGGTAGGTCATTTAATCTCTCTATGCCTTGCTTTCCCCATCTGTAATTTAGGGATGATCAAAATTCTTCCTTTAATCATAGGGAATAGCCATAAACACTTGGGAGGCACTCAGGTACAATGATGACAGGAGTCATAAGTATTAAGGTGTGAAAACACACTGGTCAGTTTCACTCTCTGGTCCCAATCAGTTTCATGTCCTTGTTCTTTCTGTACTTGCTGAATGCTGTTTTGTTTGCATTAAACAAAGAGATGTAGATCTCTGGTCTGTCTGAATTCGGATCAGACAGAATTAGTAAACTAATTAGTAGTGGTAGTTACTTGTAGAAGCCTCAGCTGAGATGAGAGAGGCTGTGCAAACACACCATAAGAGTCAGCCACTTCCCGCAAAGAGTTTACAGTCTAAATAAACCAGACAGATTGTAAGTACTCAGTGTAGTAAGATGAGGCCCTGAAACATAAACTCTTGTATCAAAGGCCCAGTCTGAGGCCTGAACCAAAGTACTTCCAGGCATTGCGAAGCAAAAGCTGGGCTGTGAGCCAGAGGCAGGCCCCACTCACAGAAGTTGGCAAGAAGAGGGCTGCTAGAAGCAGGTGCATCCACACATAAGTGCTAATAAGAGGAACTTGTGCCAAGATGACATCAGAACACTCCACAGAGATAACGAGGAAGAGGCAGGTGCATCTTAAAGACAGGGTCAAAAGGACAGCATGATGGATAGATCTGTTTGAAACAACATGATCAAAGGGGGAGACAGCACCCTAATGAGCCAAGGGGCTGTACCTCAATACGTCAGTAGGGATGAGTAATCTGTCCTGTAACTGTATACAAGTAGGTCCCGGAGTGCACATCTTTGTCTGGCCTAGGGGGCAGTGGAAAGTCCCGCCACTGACTGAGCTGGTCCATTGCCAGGGGGCACAGATTCGTAGTATGTCTTGTAGAGTCTATGGGAAACTATTACTGTGCTTCCTTTGACAATAAACCTGGCTCGGGTTCCTTCGTACCTTACTAGAGTCTGTGGTCTTTGGGGGCTCTCTCGGGGTCTGCTGTGTCAGCTATCTGCGCAGAGCCGGGGCAGCACACAGAGGGAACAGGCACGCAGCCGACTGTTATCCTCATCGAACAAGAGCAGAGCACCACACCGGTAGCTACTGACAACATTGGTGACCCCGACTGCTGATCTGGTGAGTAAGCGAGCTGTCCGCTGTAGGAATCGCGATCTAACATGGCAGAAAACCACAAGCTAGGGAACCCCCTTAATCCCTCCCTGCAAATCCCCACAGAGTTTAAAAAAGATAATGGGGAAGAGACATGTAATGTAATTTGTAAGGCTAGGGCAGAGACTGTAGCCTTAAAATGTAAAATATTGCAAACTATAACCATGGCTGTTGAATGGTTAAAACAGCACCCCACAAAATTGGTGGGGCAAGTAACAGTAACAAAGAACGAGTTAAAAGAATCAAAAGAAGCTACACAGCTGTGGAATGCTCCCACCCCCCTTGCAGGGTGGGGAGCAGCCCGGAGACAACCAGCACAGGAACAGAATAAAACACTAGAAACAACTGCAAGGAACCTACAAAAAATACATGTGCCGTCCCCTGTTATAAATATTGGTGGTAAACAGCAGGCTTCAGGTAGCTACCCTGTGCCTGAAGAATGGGGACAGAAATGGAAAAAGGTGGCCCTAGTAAAATAAAAGATGAAACGGGGTCCACTGCAGTGCAACCACCACCTTATGATAAAAGCCAGGTTCTGGTAAAACCTAAACCGGGACCTAGACTGGTGCCTGTCAGAACGGGAGAAGTAAGTGCACAGAAGGAAAGAGTAGCAAACAATACTTTCACTGAATTGGTAAATCAAACGAAGGAAAATATGGAACAGTTCACAGCGCACATTAGGAGACAGGAGCTGCGACTCGATTGCAGGGGAGTGAATAAAAAAGAATTTCAAAGGAAAAAAACGAAATTAAGCAGGTTAACACCTATAATTAATACATTAACACATGGAGCTGCCCAAAAACAGTTAACTGCAGCAAAAACGTGCACTCCTGCAATCCATTTGGCATGCACATGTAAGCAGAGTCAGGATGAGCTCTACCCTGACATCTGGTGGTGAATTGTGGCGAGTTGTGGAAAAGAACTTCGGGGGCTGATCTTGTTTGCATAGGCACACCCACCCCACCTAGCATGAGCCTACAGCAGCCCAAAATGGTCACTTTGGCTGCTGTAGGATCCCCAGTGTCTCTGTTATTGGGGCAGGAAGAATAAAGTGTTGTTACCATGGTTATGTGAATCAAGGCCAGTGGAACTGTTTTATGACAGAGGGACTCACCATCAACTAAGTAGCACTTGCTAGACAAGGGACATAGGTTCCAAAACCTAGTGAATTAAGAGAGGTTGTAGATAGGTATTTGTACTTGATGGGCTGGGTCTCTTTTGAGGGCCTGAAACACCAATTGCACCTTCTCCTCCTTCTTCTTTTCTCTCCCCCTCCCCCTCCCCCTGTTGAATATCAGAGCTAACTTTGATTCCATTAGGAGTCTAGTTACAGACTGCTGAGCTGAATTCACTGTGGGCCAATGGTGCACCAGCACTGGGGCTCCCCTACTGCAAGCTGAAATTGCTAAAGTTACTAAGAGCTGAGATCACTGAGTGCTGTGTTAACTAGTGAGGGAGCCTGAAGCTATATTGCTAAGCAGCTGGTGGAGTGGAGCAGTTTGTGGGATGGTTCGTGCGGCCCATGGAACGGCGAGCGGAGTAGTTTGTGGGACGGTTGGCGCGGCCCACAGAACGCCGAGCGGAGCGGAACAGTTTGCGGGACGGTTGGTGCGGCCTGTGGGACAGCGAGCAGGGCGTGGCAGTTCGTGAGACGGCTGGTGGAGTGGAGCAGCTTGTGGTGAAGGCGGCAGCAGAACCCCAAGGAGAGGCGGGGCTGTCGGCCTTGGACCACGTAAGGTGCCCCTTAACACCCTGCGCACCCTTTCTTTCCCGCCCCCTTCCACCCAGGCTGGGGGGTAAAACTCTGCAGATAAACCTTTGAACTCTGGGGCTGCACTGACCAAGGACAGAGACTTTTGGGTTGTTGGACTTAAGACCCTGAGGGGAAAAGGATACTGCTAAACTTACTTGGTGGTGGGTCTTTTGCTCATGGTTTGTATTATGAATCCTGTTTGTGGTGTTTGCCTAATATAATGTCGCATTGTTTCCCTCCTTTATTAAAAGGATTTTGCTACACTCAGACTCTGTGCTTGCGAGAGGGGAAGTATTGCCTCTTAGAGGCGCCCGGGGGGTGGTATGAAATTGTCCCAGGTCCCCAGGTCACGGGGTGGGGGCTCGAGCCGGTTTTGCATTGTGTTATTGAAACGGAACCCCTAGATACTGAACCTGGCCCTTGTTGCTGCCAACTCAGATGGGCAGAAGGGTTACACACACAAAAGCAACAGACATTGGGGGAACAAATTCAGGTTTTACAGGAACAGGTACTACCCCCACTCTCCTCTCAGAGCCAGGATAAAAACCAGGGGCACGGTTCCCAACTGTGCAGGTTCCCAACTGCTTTGACCCACGGAACCACACTCCGCGCTCATATCTGAAAACATAACCTTCTTTCTCAAATATTTTTACATACCGGTTAAGTTTTTTCCTTTATATGCTTCCTCAGTTTGCTAAACTCGTTGCTGCTGCCCGTACTTTCAAATACCTTGATAGAGTTAATCTCTCTTGGCTCAGGTCTCGCCACCTTCCTAGATTGCTCTTCTCCCCCCTCCCCCCGCCTCTCCTCACTTCGGCTCTCTCTTTGTTTTAAAAGTTAAAAGTTATAGTTTTTACAGAAACTTCCAAAAGATAAAGCAATTGAAAACAGAACAAAACAAGAAACAAAAAGAAAACAAGGTAAAAACTTTACTTTAAATAAATCCAGTAAATTAATTATTTTAACCCTTCAGGAATGCAACAGCTGGAATTATTCCTAACTTTCTTGAAGATATGGTTGTCAAGAAACAGAAATGCACTCTCTGCTTCTAATCCTAACCCAGGGGTCTCAAACACGCGGCCCGCCGAGCTCCCCTCCCCTCTGCCTACCCGCGGGATTTCCCTCTGTGGTGCTGCTGCGAGCCCCATGCTGCTTTCAGAGAGCAGCCGAAGCAGCCGGCAGCACAGCCCGTTCGGGCGGGGGGAGGGGGAAGAAGGCAGAGGACTCCTCCTTCCAGGCACCGCCCCCCGCAGCTCCCATTGGCCGGGAACAGGGAACCGCGGCCAATGGGAGCTTTGTGGGAGGTACCTGGAGGAGTGGCAAGAGCAGCACATGGCTGCAACCCGGAGCCCCTCCCCCTCCCCCAGGGGCTGCAGGAACAGGGTTCCAGCTGCTTCCTGGAAGGGAGCAGCGCGGGGGGACAGGGCAGGCAAGGAGCCTGCCCTGGCCCCGGTGCGCGCTGCTGCCACCCCGGAGCCGCTCTAGGTAAGCGGTGCCGGGCTGGAGCTCGCTCCCTGAACCCCTCCTGCACCCCAACTCCTTGCCTGAGCCCCCTGCCGCACCCCGCACCCGTCCCGCACCCCAACCCCTTTCCTGAGCCCCCTGCTGCACCCCACACCCCTCCCGCACCCGAACCCCCTGCCCCGAGCCCCCTGCCACATCCCGCACCCCAACCCCCTGCCCCGAGCCCCCTGCTGCACCCTGCACCCCGACCCCCTGCCGCACCCCTCACCCTCTTGCACCCCACACACCAACTCCCTGTCCTGAGCCCCCGTTGCACCCTGCACACCTCCTGCACCCCCTGGGGGCAGCGTTGGGTGGGGACTTCGGGAAGGGGTTTGAATGGGGCGGGGAAGGGGTGGGAAGAGGTGGGGCAGGGGCGGGGCCTAATGAAAGGGGTGGGGTGGGGCGGGGCCAGAGGCAGCGAGGGGCGTGTCAGTGATGCGGCCCTCGGGTCAATGCACTGGTCCTCATGTGGCCCTCGTGGTCATTTGAGTTTGAGACCCCTGTCCTAACCACTAACTAATATTTGAAACATGGGCTTTTCTGATTTCCATATAGCAGAGTTTTAAAATAATGTTAAATATAACGTAATGCAAAATGTCTTGTTACCAAATTAATACAATAAATTTGGCAAATATTAATATATTTTTATCAATTTATGTTACAAGTTTTAAATAAGGTAATAACTTGTTTATTTAAATGTTTAACCCTTTTTATTTTTTTTATTTTTGTTTGCCTTATTTTGTATAGTTATGAATAGAATTCTGGCACCATTTGTTTTTAATTGTAAGTTTGTCCTGTATGTCATGTGTGTTGTCTTGTGTTGTATGTTGTGTGTGTCACATGACTATTTTTTATTATTTTTATTTTGTTGCAACAGAAGTCAATTTTATATCCTTAAAAAATATATATATGTATATGTGGTACCACACTATTTTAAGATCATGGTTGGGGTATAATCATAGAATTATTAGCACCAATTTTTTGTGCAAAGTTCAAAAAGGTTTCAGTTACAAATATATGTACATATATTTCTGCCTCGACAAATAATGCAATTGCAAACAAAAATAATTCTTTTTTATCAATCACAGTTTTGTTTCGTTTTTTAATTTTTTTTTAATTTGTTATTCAAAGAAAAAATGTAAGGGAAAACCTCAACATTAAGGTAAAGAGAATATTAACAAAATGTTAATTTCTTGTTTGGGCTTTTTATAAACTTGTTTGCACTTTTAAATATAGTTATAAGAAGGTCATAACCAAAAAGTTTTAAAATAACAGTTTATCATAAAGCTAACCAAAATTTTCAACAGGTTTCCTTGTTTTCAACAGGTTTCCACCTTTGACTCCGAAACACAACAAAGCATCATGAAAGTTTAATACCCTCAAAGTATTTGCATGGACCTGTATTTAAAATTTATTTTGGTTTAATTTTATAGTTGGTTTAATCTTATATGCTTTTCTTTTGCTATGCTATGTTAATGGGAAGCAATGGTTGTTAAAGTTTGTGCTTCTAAACAGTTAACAAGAGTGAAGTTGGTATCACCAGCAAATTAACTCTGAAAAACTTGGTAAAAATTATGTTATTGACTCTTTTATTAACACAGAATGTTAAAAAAAAAAAAAGGGAAAAACAAACAAAAACTTTATTATATTAACTAACTTAAGAACAAAGACACCAGAAGATATCACACCACAAAGACACCAGAAGATATCTGTATACAGTGAAGAAACCCCCAACCATCAAGAAAAGAAAAGTGAAGTGCTTTATAAGAGACTGGTCAAATATACTTCTATCTACCATCTATGGACAATTCCGTTAACAATCAGCTAAAAACCACTAGCTGGACCAGGATAAACTGTCATTTAATTTCAACTTGGTTACTGTCTAAAAACAACTGTATTATTGCCGTACCACTGTATTATCATTGTACTGTTATTATTGCTGTACAACATTTACAATGTGCATAACCTTGCTAAACCGTTTAACCAACACACAGGTAAAAATCAACAAATGAATGGCAGCAAACAACATGAAGGCAAGGAAAAAACAAATTGGTAACAAAATACAGTAACTATAAATTTGGGTAAACAAATTCCCTGTTAGTACCAGTCATAATTTGGGTTACTGACACTGCACCCTAACTAAGGCACATGTTATTCAAAACAATCTTATTCAGTGTCTGGATACCAATCCTGACACAGCAATATTTGATAAATTGGGTACTGTCCATTCAGTAGGTTATCTGGAAGATAGCATCCATAAGAAACAACTGGATCTACATCAACTACTGGTGTATCACAGAGCAGTTCAACCAATGGAACAGAGAAGCTAGCCACTTCTGTTTCCTGCACAGTAAAGCTTACCAGAGGGTGACAACCAGCAGCAAGGGTAATTTATAACATGGATGGACAGTACTGTGTAGTAACTAATTACAATATATCAATATATAAAGGCCTCAGTGGTAGTGTCACTACTCCAAATTTCTGTTTTACTTCTCATATACATAGCACTGTGGGACACATTATCACAATCCCTATCCCGGTATTTCAAAACACTCAACCTACTACTTATAATGATACAGATGGTAACTGTAATTGCCCTAATAAAAGTGGGTTGCTATTTGCAGCACCACAAGGGGCAAATTACACCACTAGATTGGAAAAGAATTGGTATGTTTGCATATAAAGTGCTGTTATATGTACACATACAGACTATACATGTATGCCCATATACACTACAAATATATACACCATATCACTAATATATATTAATGATTTGGGAGTGCCTCTAAGACTCAATTATCAAACTACATTCCTCAGTTGAGGTCCCGGGCCTAACATTCCCAGGCCCACGACAAGAGGCAGATTTTATTATCCAATTAATTTTAGTCCATCAGTCATATGAGGGAATGTGCAGACTGAACGACGGGTGGGGCATGAATGTATGGATGGTAAAAGGAGGTAACCACATACCGGTGTTTAGCCTACTGGGTTATCTTCGATCCAGGCACTATGCTTTTCCGGGACGATGGGTAAACATCCTCCCCTTAAAAAGACAAAAAGTGGGGGAATGTAGTAAGATGAGGCCCTGAAACATAAACTCTTGTATCAAAGGCCCAGTCTGAGGCCTGAACCAAAGTACTTCCAGGCATTGCGAAGCAAAAGCTGGGCTGTGAGCCAGAGGCAGGCCCCGCTCACAGAAGTTGGCGAGAAGAGGGCTGCTAGACAGGGCCGGCTCTAGGCACCAGCAAACCAAGCAGCTGCTTGGGGCAGCACATTTGCAGGGGGCGGCATTCGGGCCATCCTTGTTTGTTTGTTTTTTTAACTCACTTCTTCCCCTCTCACAACCCTGCAGAAGCGGAGCCACGGAGCAGCTGGGGATCCAGCATGGGAGCTGAGAACCCACGGGACCCTGGGAGCTGTAGTTCCTTGGCTAGCTCCCTGCCTAGAGAGCCAGCCCTGGAGCAGGGAAAGAACTACATTTCCCAGCAATCCCTTGGCCGCTATCAACAGGAAAGGGAGGGGGAAGGAGTGACGTAGCTGAGCCATGCTGTAGCTTGCTGTGAGTTGAAAGGGGTGGCCCTGTGAATGGGGAACAAGTGTGCCCAGCCCAAGGGGTAGGCGGCTTTGGTGCAGAGATCCCCTTCAGAAGACTTCCCCAGACTGGATTAGGGATACTGGTGTAACCTCACCTTGCAGCCCCCAAAGAAGGAACTGGGTGGACTAAATGGACAATGTACCTCTGTATCTGAAGCCTAGCAAGGGAGGTACGTGGATCCCACTAGAATTTAAAATGAAAACTGAAAGAGGGGAAGCTCTACTAGAGGACTTGGGCAGCTTTAGATACAGTACCAGGCACGTAGGAGGATTTCCACTTCTGAACCATGGAAGCAGAAATTGGCTTTTCCTTTCTAGATTTAGCTAATATTCAGAAAGGGAATCTAGCACCTGCCCTCCAGATTTGAACACCCTCAAAATTCAGGAGTGCTCACGCTCAATTTGGGCAGCTGTTACTTCATTTCTCCCAAATCAAATATACTGATCCACTGTAACTTGCTGTAGATAAAGTAGGATAAAATTGAGCAAGAAACGCTTCCCAGTGGTTATTAGGACTGGAATTGCTATTTTCAACAGCCATTGCTTTTTTTTTTTTTAGTTTTATTTGTTTAAAAGGAAGACAGTGATATTGCATTGGCAAATTCCCCATAGAAACAAAGAGTGGAGCAAAAGAATAATAAAGGCACCTCAACTGTTCCTCATTTATGTAGGACTGTCTTATAATATGCATCCAGATATCCTCCAATCACACAAGCTGAAAATTGTTTCACTTTACTGCAGTTCTGTAACTATATGGGAACCAATCCTGTCTGTGTTCTGTGCACATCCAAAATTCCTGCTGAATGACCCGCCCTGGGAGCGAGTTACCAGTGACCCAGGGCTGGGACAGCAGGAGGGTGCAGGTTGGGGGGGAGAGCCCAGGGCTGGGGCAGCAGGGGGGTGGGTGGGTAGGTGAGGGGGGAGCCCAGCGCTGGGGCGGCAGGGGGTGTGGGTGGGTAGGTGAGGGGGGAGCCCAGCGCTGGGGCAGCAGGGGGTGTGGGTGGGAGCCCAGGGCTGGGGTGGGGGGCAGCCAAAAATGTTTTTGCTTGGGGCAGCAAAAAACCTAGAGCCGGCCCTGCTGCTAGAAGCAGGTGCATCTTAAAGACAGGGTCAAAAGGACAGCATGATGGATAGATTTGTTTGAACCGACATGATCAAAGAGGGAGACAGCACCCTAATGAGCCAAGGGGCTGTACCTCAATACGTCAGTAGGGATGAGTAATGTGTCCTGTAACTGTATACAAGTAGGTCCCGGAGTGCGCATCTTTGTCTGGCCTAGGGGGCAGTGGAAAGTCCCACCACTGACTGAGCTGGTCCATTGCCAGGGGGCACAGATTCATAGTATGTCTTGTAGAGTCTACGGGAAACTATTACTGTGCTCCGTTTGACAATAAACCTGGCTCGGGTTCCTTCGTACCTTACTAGAGTCTGTAGTCTTTGGGGGCTCTCTCGGGGTCTGCTGTGTCAGCTATCTGCGCAGAGCCGGGGCAGCACACAGAGGGAACAGGCACGCAGCCGACTGTTATCCTCATCGAACAAGAGCAGAGCACCACACCGGTAGCTACTGACAACACTCAGCAGGCTTTAGATCGGCCTCCAAGGTTAGGGGAGGGGGAAGGTATAGAGAAGTGTGAAGCAGCTTGCCCAAGGTCACAAAGCAAGTCAGTGGCTGAGCCAAAAGCACAACCCAGGTCTCCTGACTCCCAGCTCAGTGCCCCATCCACTAGACCACACTGCCTTCTCTTAATTGCCCAATGTACATCCTAGTGCCATCCATTCTGCTTCAGATACCTGGGCACCAAGGAGGCAGCGCGGTGCAGTTATCTGAGTTAAGGTGCTGTCCATGGGCTTCTACCAATTGAGCCAGTTGAAGTCAGATACATTTGTACAGTGACATGCTTGGGGTGGGATAACTTGCTTAGTGTGTCTTGCCTGCTGGCTCATAGAGTGGCATTGATGAAGGCCTTGTCTACATGAGGGAAATTGATCAGCATAGCTAGTCTTGAATGGCTATTCCACTATAACTTAAATATTCTGGAAAATTCCCTGAGTGGATACTCTAATCCAGAATAACAGTGATTTTATGACACTTTTATTTAAGAATAGGGCATTCAGAGAGGGAGCTATTCTGTAATCGGTATCACAGAGTAAAAAGGAACAGGAGTACTTGTGGCACCTTAGAGACTAACAAATTTATTGTAGCATAAGCTTTCGTGGGCTACAGCTCACTTCATCGGATGCATGCAGTGGAAAATACAGAAGGAAGAGATATATATACACACATGAAAGAATGGATCTTACCATACACAGTATAAGGAGAGTGATCAGTTGTCAGCAGGAGAGAAAAAAAAAAAAACGGTCTTTGTGGTGGTAATGAAAATGGCCCATCTCCAGCACTTGACAAGGAGATACAAGGAACTGTAGGGGGCGGGGGGAAAGATAAGCATGGAGAAATAGTTTTACCTTGTGTACTCTGAAACCTATCACAGAGTAGTTATTTTGGAATGTCTATGTTGGCCAAATGGCCAATATCCTCTAAGGAGACAAGTCCTAGGTAGTGATTTCTCATTGTGTTTGTGGATGTATGAAGAGCACTGAGTTTGTGGCTATTTAGATAATAATAGAGCAGGCTGCACATTTTCAAAGTTTGCACTTTTGGTTAATTTCTTTCTTGAAATTTCAAATTTTGTCCAAAAACTAGTCAATGAGAAATTTCTATAAAGTTTCATCCCATTTTTCAAACATCCGGAGCTGGAACACTGCATCCAAGCTTTGGGGAAGTTGAGTTCCATGTTCTGATTCATGGTGTGGGTCCGTCTCTGCAAGAATCACAACGGTGTATCAAAATTCCATCCAACTTGAGAGAAGTTTGGAGATGGATCCGACCTCTGCAGCTCAGCCTTGTAGATATCAGTTATTGGAGGAGAACACCTCTGTGGGGAGAAAGTAACATTAGTGAAGTAGCATTATGGATTTTGTGTAGTTGGTGGTCTAGTCTTTTACCTTTTGAGCTCTGGGTTCAAATCCTGTCTTGAGATACTGGTGGCTCATTAAGCATTCTCACCCCAAATGGACATTAGTGCATATCAAAAAACCACTCTCTTGTCATTCTCGGTTGAGGAAAAGACCAGAGGTGGAATAATTCCAGATGAGGATTGAACTGTGCTGGGAGAAGCTTGCTCAGCACTCAGCTGTCAACAGTGTCCCTTGTCCTTCAATTTCATGAGGCTCAGACTGACACACAGGATAAAGGAAAACGCAAAGAAGTGCAATACAGCACTTCTGAACCTCTAGCTAATCCAAGGTTCCCTGCTCCCTTGGGAATCTTTCTCTCTTCTGTGCTCTTTGCTGAGTCTTATCACACCCCTGCTAAAGACGAGATTTTGATACCACTGTAAATATTTATGGAAAAGGTTCGTTAGATAGAAGATGGCTATGACACAGCTGGGAAATGATACATATGATCAGAGTTCATGTAATCTGAACCAGAGAGGAGCTTGATTCCTACGTCTCTTGTTGGGAATCTTGAAATGAAATGCTAGTTTGCTGTGACCTGAAGAATTCCCACTGCTTCTAACTCTCCCTTCCCTTCGCGTATGGAAACCATACATTGCTTCACAATCAGTCCTTGATGTTTGATAAACGTTATGGCTCTGATATCTTTTAGTTCCTTTAATAGGTTTTTTTTTTTTACAGCTGCAGCAGGGAAGCCATTTGGATTCAGACTGCAGCTTATCACTGGGAGACAAGACCTCAGATATATCTCCCGGGACACTTTCAAGCAGCAACATTACCTTGGTGTGATAGGCAGGGCCTTTCTCAGGCAGTTTCAGAGCCTTCCCCCCTTTCAAAGGTCTCTCAGAGGTTTGGTAAGTCTTTGAGGGCAGGGGAAGCTTATCAGCTGTTTCCCCTCTCAGCTGTTCTGTAACAAGAGACAGCTGCTTCTAAGGCACAGCTGCTTTCCTCCTGGTTGCTACCCCTTGCTGTGACCAGCTCTCCTTTTTAAGCTTGCTTCCTCCAGCTGGCACAAACTCTGCCCGTGTGTCAGTTTGGCAGGGATTGAGCCCAGAGGAGCTCATTAGCCATCTCCTGATTGGGTTTGTTTAGTTTTGTGGGTTTAATTTCAGGATTTCTTTTGGCCAGCTCCGAGGAACAGAGACCTGTTTATAGAATCATAGAAATGTAGGATGGGAAGGGACCTCGAGAGGTCATCTAGTGATTCTAGTCCAGTGCCCTGCACTGAGGCAGCACCAAGTATTATGTAGACCATCCCTGACAGGTTTGTCTAACCCAGGGGTCAGCAACCTTCGGCACACAGCCCATCAGGGTAATCCTCTGGCGGACCGTGAGACATTTTATTCCTGGCCAATGGGTACTGCGGGAAGCTAACCTGTTCTTAAAGACCTCCAATGATGGATTTTCCACAACCTCCCTAGGCAATTTGTTCCAGTGCTTAACCACCCTGACAGTTAGGAAACTTTTCCTAATGTCCAACCTAAACCTCCCTTGCTACAGTTTAGGCCCATTGCTTCTTGTCCTGTCCCCAGTGGTTAACGAGAACAATTTATCACCCTCCTCTCTATAACAACCTTTTACGTACTTAAAGACTGTTATGCCCACCCCTTGATCTTCTCTTCTCCACACTAAACAAACCCCTTTTTTTTTCAGTCTTTCCTCCTAGATCTAGACCTTTAATCATTTTTGTTGCTCTCCTCTGGACTTTTTTTCCAATTCGTTAATATCTCTCCCAAAGTGTGGTGCCCAGAACCAGACACAATACACATTGGGGCATGGAGGAGAGGCTGTTTCAGGGAGGGAAGCACTCCCTAGACTGAATTATAGCTCAGCTGGCCCTATCCTGTCTCCCATCCAGATATTGAATCCCCTTGTTGCAGCTTAGCTTATAAGAATAACCAAGAGCTCCAGCCTCCCAGTACACTAATGATGTTATGACACCTAATGCTTTTCATCAATAGGTCTCAAAGCACTTTACAAAGGACACATCATTATGCCCATTTTGCAAGCGGGGAGACTGAGGAACAAAGAAGTGAAGTGACTCATCCAGCAGGACAGGGCCAAAGCCAAAACTCAGATCTCCTGAGCCCTAGTCTAGACAACCCGGCCTTGGTTTGTTACAGATTCTGAGGGCTGAACCCGTGGCCTAGGGTTGTGGGTGTTCCCTCCAGACTCTGCCTCTGAGGAGGGGTTTGTTCTACCTGTGGGAAGGTGATGGGGTTTAAAAATGTGCTCATATGGGTGTTGTGTTTGGTGCCATGCTCAGCCTCGTTGAGGAGGGGATTGTTGTGTGGGGTGTTTTTGTCCTTGTAGGGCCCCTCTTAACACCTGCTGTTAAAGTCACTATCTCTAATGCCCCTCTTTAGAGCACCTGGTAGAGACCTGGTGAGTTATGATAAGATCACTAGGAGGAATCCTTTGGCTGGAAAACCCCAGAGGTTTGGTCCTTTCAGAGGCAGGTTTATATGATATTAACCAATGCTTCCAAAGTGTTAAAAGTGTCTCTGAAGTACAGGCTTGGGGAATGTGATTACACTGTGTTTGTTGCCTCTGAGGACATGGCCTGTTTTTGTTGGGGGCGTCTGACACGTTTAGTCAATCAGTGCCCTTAGAAGAGGCAGCCTGCCCCTGGGAATGGTGACCCTGTGCCTGGGAATGTGGTTGTTTCTGAGATAAAAGCACAGAGTGGGTGGCTGTGTCAGATATTGGGTCGCAATAGGCTTCAGATGTCTCTGGGGATGTTGGTTCTGGGGAGGGTTAATGGCCCCTTTACAAAATGGAGGAGATGGCATTACTTGTTTGGTGGCTTCTTGGCCTGAACCTGACTGCAAAATGGAGGCTGAGCTTGTTGCTATGGAATCTGCGGCCTTGGTGGAGGATTTTGGCTTGCTGGCAAAGCCCCCAGGCAAAAAACAGCCACTCAAGGCAAAGGGGGCTCCAGTTTTTGAGGGTGAGAAGAGGGCTAGCTTGCTTAGTGCAGTTGGGGAGCACACTGCTGAGGTTCTTTGGTTGCGGGCATGGAAAAATCTCAGGTATTAGTTTTGCCCCCTCACTCCCAGCAGCCCCCTCTCTGGGTCTCACTGAGGTTCCCCCTCAAGGTCTGTAGTGACTCTGAGTCTGAGAATGTGGGGGATGATGAACTCACTGATCCTTTGGGTCCTGAACTCCCTAGGTGGGGATATACTGTGGACGCTATTGGTAGGTTTCTGGGTGACACTAAGGGGAAACCCGGGGTAGAGGTGGCCGATTGGTTTCCTGACCTTAATCTGTTTTGTTGTCTGCTCAGACTTGTGTCTCTGTCTGAGTTTGACAAACAGGAGCGGTACAGATTGACAAAACTGACGGTGAAAGTCCATGTCTCTTTGACCACTGGAAGTGTTGGGGATTAAGGGATAGAGGCAAATTTGGTGTTTTTGTTTGAGGATTTGGAGGCTTTTTTTGTGGCTGTCTGGTTTTATTTTTTCTGATGCATACTGGTCTGATGGATAGTTGTGTATGTGGCTCTCTGCATGTGAATGGGTGCAGGGACATTAAAACACATATGGCTCTTTTTGAGGACCTGTCCCAGAAAAAGGTGGGCTTTAAAGAGATGCATCCAGCTGCAGGCAACCAAACCGATTGGCTGCCTGATCGGAGAGGGGAGGTTTTTCTGAGTCATGGGTCCACTACAAGTGCAGGGGTTGCCATTCTCTTCGCAGACCAGGTGAAGCCGGATTCGGTGGCTGTGCAGGAATGTGTCCCAGACCTTTTATTGATGGTTCAAACTACTTTTGAGCAACGCCGTCTTTTCTTGACTCGTGTCTATGCTCCCACTGTAGGGACCTTATGCGCCTTTACACCTCTTTCTCTGTGGCCTGTTGGCCTATATTTTTACTCATCATTTATCTCATTTGCTTTCTGGTTGTATTGTCCCTACTGGGATTTCAGATCATGGTTTTGTCTTATTTGTGTCGCCTCTTCTTTCTAGTCAACACTGTCATCCATACTGGCATTTTAACACTTGCCTTTGACAAGATGTTCACTTTCACGGCTCTTTCAATTATCTCTGAGAAGCCTGCATTGCCTCAAAGGATGTTTTCCCCTCCTTGAAGCAATGGTGGGAGGTGGGTACAGTTAATATTCAATGTTTTTGTCAGCAATACACGCAGCGGACAAGCATGGGCCTTCACCTGAGTATGGTGGACTGAGTTAGAGTTGGGGACTATGGAAACTGAAAAGCCTTTCATGGCAGTAATAATGCTGGGTTGCATAAGAGCTTGAAATATAAAAAGCAGCTCTTGAGGGACCTGTTGGATACCAAAGTACAGAGTGCACTGGTTGGGGTCCAATTTCAGGGCCTTTTCTCAAATGGACGCCCTTACTTGGTCCGGAAAAGAAACATGCAGAGTGGACGATGATTGGCCATTTCAAGACATCATCAGGCCTAGTGCTTTCATGCCCTGGGGGATTAGGGACTTTGCTGTGAATTTTTCTCAGACCTGTATGTCACGGAGCCTGTGTGTCCATCTGAGACTCAGCGGCTCCTTGAGGATCTTCCTAGGATCTCAGCGTTGGATGTGGACAGACTTGAACAGAACCTGACATTCTCAGAATTGACTTCTGCCCTAAGTGGCTTTGCTCCAAGGAAGGCATCTATGGAGTTTTATAAGGCCTTATAAAATTTATTGGACCCTTCTTGGGCCTGACTTGCTGCAGGTTTTTCAGAAGAGCATCAAAGAGAAGATATTGCCACTCCGTTGTCTTTGAGTGGTTCTTACCCTGTTGCTGAAGAAGAGCAAACTTGGGGAGGGAAAGAAATGGAGACCTCTGTCCCTGCTTTGCTCCGACCATAACATTTTTTCAAAGGCCTTGGCAAATAGACTGAAAATTATGACTGGTTTGGTCATGCACCCTGATCAGCCATATTGCGTCCCCAACAGGTCCATTGTTTGATAACCTTTTCCTATTACGGGATGTAATTTCAGCCTAAAAATGTTTGATTTTCATGTTGGGTTGATTTCCCTTGATCAAGGAAAAGCTTTTGATTGGGTAGATCATGGATATTTGTTTCTCACCCTTTGTGCTTTTAGTTTTGGGACCAGGTTTGTCTCCTGCATTCAGTTATTGTATAATGATACATATATATATATATATAGAGAGAGAGAAAGAGTCATGCTGGGACCAAATGCTATTTTGGGTTGGAATTTGGAGGGAGTTATGGAAAAGTTGGAGGGGGGGTTAAAGCAGAGGCCTTGGGATAGGCAGCTGGAGTTCCCAGGCCTGCTCACTAAACCCCTTGTTTATAATCCTGCCATGAGGATTCCTACTTGTGTTTCTAGGAGCCTTGCCTCTTTCTGGATTGCAGCAGGTGTAACAAAACTGATTCATTTTATTGATTTTTACCAATTTTCCATGGGTCTCAGTGGATATCTGTCTTGGTTTTCATTCCATTCACTAGGTTTCTGTTTTTTTATCAGAGGTGGAATCATCCCTTCCTAGGGGCAGTATTGCCAGGCTAGCCAGCTGACTCCTGGAGCCAGTCATTCCTGATTATACTACTGTTTCTATTTTCTAGCTTGTTACTGCTGCTTGCAACTGGGATATTGACAAGCCGGGCAACTTGCTTGCCTTCAGTGGGTCTTCTGAATTCACTTTTAACAGCTTCGACCATAAGTCATTGTACGCGCTTGTGGCAAAGATTCATCATTTCCGAACACTTGTTGATTTATCCCAATACAGTATGGAGAAGACAGCTTCTGATGACAGACTCCAGCCAGCCAGGCAGACTGTATACAAGCCTCTGATTGCAAAGAGGATGGATGATCTCCTATGGAGAATTCTTCACGGGGCTAATGCCACAAATGTGTCTGTGCATCGTTTGACTCCAGAGGTGTCTGTGTCATGTCCTCTTTGTGACGCAGAGGAGACACTTTTTCGTATGTTTCTTACTTGTTCCGGGTTACAGCCATTATTTGTTTTACGTCAGAGTATTTTTTGGTTACTGTGCCTTGATTTTTCTCCTACTATATTTATTTTTCCTGTTAAGTATCAGTTCACAAATAGATCTGTGGTACGCCCGGCAAACTTTGTTTTGGGTCAAGCAAAGATGACCATTTTAAAAAGTAGACTTTGTGAATTATTTGGTGCTGGGGTGGCCAATGTCCTTTGTTTTTTAAGATTTTTAGTGGTTTTACGCCTTCTTTTGGAGCTTAGATATTACACTCTTAAGTGATTTGGATTAATTTATTCAGCAGTGGGCTATTGGAAATGCACTTTGATCTGTTTGGGATAGGCAATTATTTTTGAATTTGTAACTTACTTTCTTGTTTTTACTGTGTTTCTGTGCTGATTTTATTAAAAGTATTTTAAAAGTCAGAAGTCTCTCTTCCTTCCCCCAGCAGATGTATGCTCTTCATTCAGTATCAGGTTAGCACAGTGCTGCATAGTTTATGATGACTAGGGCTTAATACAAGAAGTATCCATTGACTGTGACACTTCCTGGCTGAAACATGTTTAAAGCTGTTCTACCAAGAAATGCTTCAGTGAGACTAAAGTGAGGTTTAAGAGGTGCACTGGATCTGCAAGAAGAATACAGACACCGGCTGAGGTTTTCCTAGCTATATAATATGCTGGGTACTGCCCTTCAGTAACATAGCAAGGAGAGGCAGGAGATAGCCTTAAACAATTACATTCAGTGCCAAACAAGGCGGAATGAAGCAAAAGTGGGGCTGACTTGTATTGGACGTTTTAGGATTCCAAGAACAGACCAAGAGTGGTACCCAGATCTCCTGAGTCCCAGTCCAGTGCATTAACAACTAGGCTGTTGTTAGTTGTGTGATGTAGGCTCTTTTGGGGGACAGCTGTTGCAAACAGCAAGAGCATTTGCTCTCTGCCTTAATCTCTCTAGCCAGGGCATATTCTTGGTGTGGAGTTGCTTCCTGGGACCTGGGCAGTGGTGGTTGGACTGAGATCCTGATTTGTGACCACCTTCGTTCAAGGATTGGGATAAATCATAGGCGCTGACTCCGTGGGTGCTCTGGGGCTGGAGAACACACTGGGGAAAAAATGGTGGGTGCTGAGCACCCACCGGCAGCCTCCCCAATCAGCGCCTCCCACCCGCCGCAGATCAGCTGTTCCACGGTGTGCAGGAGGCGCTGGGGGAGGTGGGAGGAGTGAGAGTGGGGCATGCTCTGGGGGGGTGGAACGGGGCAGGGCGGGGAGGGGCAGGAGTGGGGTGGGAAGAGGCAGGGTGGGGGTGGGGCCTTGGGGGAAGGGGTGGAGTGGGGGAGGGGCCTGGGGAAGAGAGGGGGTTGAGCACCCCCCAGCACAGTAGAACGTCGGCGCCTCTGCTGTAAATAAACAAATTACACTAAGAAAATTCCCTAACTCTGCATCGCTGAGTTCTCCTCTAACAAGAAGTTGACCCTGCAAGGGCCTGAAATCTGCTCCTGCTTGTCAGGAGGACATGGTATTATGTAATGTCTGTAACATTCTGCAGAGCAGCCGTTTTGCTACTGTTTATTTGCACATTATTAAATCCCATGTTTTTCAGAGGCTTCCGACGCACAGATGAGACGGCTCAGATAAGACCTGATCTGGAGTCAGTGGGAGCCTTTCTACTTCAGTGAGCTTTGGATCCGGCCCCTCAATCTAAAAAATAACCAGACTTGAGTGAATCATTCACTCTGGTCCAGACGTGTGTGCAGCACAGGTTTAGTGGATACATGCGCCTGCATATCCAGCAGTCAGATGTCTAAACTGGTAGACTTTCTGCCCACCGTTCATCACTGGTGTAAAACTGAGGCCGTAAATGGTATATTTGGACCCAGCAGGGAAGGAGATTGACACAGACATGGAGGGAGCTGACAGAAACAGCCGTCTGCTGTGCTCGCTGTATTGTTGCACAAAACCAGAAACCACCTCAAAAATGAGGCTTTGTGGAGCCGAGGGGGAAACGCTCAAACATTTAAAGGGACAGGACCAGTGGCGTAGCCAGGTTCTACCAGCAGGGGGAGCGAACACACAAAAAAAGGCCCCGAAGCAGCGAAGAAGAAGAAAAAAAAAAGAAAAACCGAAGTCTTGCCGCCGAAGACTGAAGGACTTGCCGCCAAAGACCCGGAGCGGCTGAAGGACCGGACGCCGAATTGCCGCCGAAGACCTGGAACGGCTGAGGTGAGTGTAAAAATTAAAACGGCGCCACTTTTGGGGAATGTGCTCAGTGGGGAGTGGCCGCTCCCCCTGCTCCCCCCCTAGCTACGCTGCTGGACAGGACCTCTCATTCCTCCACTCTACTTAAAACAATTTCCCAAATACACATACATCATCGTTTACATGGCTAACATAAATGCTATGTAACCTAACTAAAAGTTGAGGGTGGACGACCACAGACTCAGATTGCAAGGGATTATTCTGCCCTGGAATAGCAACTCACTAAGTAAACAAATTACAAATTCAGCTGCACAACGAGTTTTTGCAGTAGCGTGGGGTAACGTGGTGATGGTGGTGCAGCATTGTCTTGAACAACAGGAACAGTTGGTGGTAAGGAATCAAATGGCTCTGGTATGGAATCAATTGCTCTGGTACCAAAGTTTCTCCCAACAAGTCATCGAAATTAGGAGTTGTAATGGAAGGAGGTTCACTCAGAGGAACAGAAAATCCTACTGGAACATCCCTAGGCTCTGGTATTTGTTGAGGCTGCATCTGGTCCATATGCCATTTCCATAAACTACAAACAAATCAGGTCCTGTGCATTTTACAAGTTCTCCAGGTCTGTATTTCACCCCACAATCGTAGTTCTGAGTCCACACTACGTCCCCTACTTGAAAAGAATGATGATGCATCTCACGATGTTGAACAATTTGCATAGCTGCACATGAGGCAATGTAAGGACGCGGCAGGCCCCAGCAGGTACGCAAAGATCACTTCAAGGACAGAGTTGCCTGTGACTCCTGGGTAGTAGCATGTTGCATGCTCCTGAAGACAAGCAGGAAATTGTCCGATTTCTGCTGATGACTCAAAATAGACTAGTTAGCTTGTAAGGCATGCTTAAGTGTTTGTAGCAAGCATTCCGCTAGTCCGTTTGTAGCAGAATGGTTGGAGTGAGTGTATATGCTGAATTCCATTTGGAGCTAGGAACCTCTAAAATTCTTCAGAACAGAATTGAGGTCCATTGTCACTTACCAACTGTAATGGTAAACCAAACTGGCTAAACAAGGTACGAAGATATCCCGTGGTATATGTAGCTGTAGTAGAAGTCAGTCTGAAAACTCCTGGCCATTTCGAATGGGCGTTGACTACAACCGAAAACATATAACCTTCTAAAGGTCCAGCAAAGTCCACGTGAATAAGTGTCCAAGGAGGCTGAGGCCACGACCAAGGGTGTAGATGAGCTGGGTCAGGATCTTGCTGAATTTGCTGACACATAGTACGGCACTTCACCTTCCTCTCAAAATCTTTGTCAATCCTCAGCCACCAGGCATGACTCTGGGCTACAACCTTCATCCGTACAGTGCCAAAATGACATTTGTGAAGATCATCCAAAACCCAAGACTGAAGTGATTTCTGAATGATCTCTTGCAGTCCTCATAAGATCCAACTGTGATTCACAGATAATTCACATTGATGTGACACAAATTGTGTAAACTGGAGATTCTTTTGAGCCAATACTGTACCTTGTAGTACCATTCCCTTCATAAGAGAAAGCACATCATCCTTGGTGGTTTATTTGTTGATGTCTGAGCTGGTGATGGGTAACCTGTCCATCGAATTGAGAGAGAACTTTTCAACTGAAGTTCCTTTGGTTTTACCAGAGCTTGGTCATGGCAGGTGTGATAGTCCATCAACATTGCTGTGATGAATGCCTTTGTGGAATTGAATAGTATAGCAATGAGCTGAAAGTAGCAATGCCCATCATTGCATAAGAGCAGCAGCTAATGATGGAATTCCATGTTTCGATCCAAAAATTGAAAGTAGTGGGCGATGATCCATCAGCAAGGTAATATGTCTACCTTACAGATAGGTATGGAACTTCCAAAATCTGAAGATAATGCCCAGAGCTTCTCACTCTATTTGCACATAGTTTTCTCAGGAGTCGTGAGTGTTCGTGACGTGAAAGTAATTGGTTTCTTCATGCCATTAGGAAAAAGGTAGGAAAGAACTGACTCACTGCATATTGTGAGGCATCACAAGCCAATTGCAATGGTAACAAAGCATCAAAGTGCATAAGAACTGCGGCTGATGCCAGCAGTTTCTTTGCTTCCTTAAATGCTCACTCACACTCTTTAGTCCATTTCCATTTTTTCTTTGCTTGTAAGAATGCCAATACTGTCACCTGATTAGTCAGAAATTTACCATAGTAGTGAAGCACTCCTAAGAATGAACATTACTGTCACATGTTCTCTAGCAGGGCACTTCAAGAACTGCCTTCTTTTTCTCTGGTGATTTTCTTAAGCCCGTGGCATCAATTACGTGTCCAAGGCATTCAACTGAAGGTTCTAAAAACTCACATTGGTCTCAATGTACTCTCCGTCCATGGTCTTTCAAACATTGCAAGACACCGTCCAAATTTTGAAGATGATCCTCTTGATACTTTCCTGTAACAAGCATGTCATCCAAATAGCACTGAACTCCGTTCAGTCTCTTCAGAATCTCATCCATGGCTTTCTGGAACAGGGCAGGTGCTGATGTGATACCGAAAGGCAGCCAGTTGTAACAAAATAAGCCTTTTTGTGTGTTGATTGTGAGATATTTGTGAGATGCCAGATCAATCTCCACTTGGAGGTATGCATTGGGCAAATCCAATTTACTGAAACACTGTCCACCACTAAAGGTAACAAACAAATCTTCAGTATGAGGTAATGGATACTAGTCTGCACATAAAACTGGATTCAGTGTCACTTTGAAATCTCCATGAATTTGGACTGAGCCATCCTTCTTGATCATTGGTACGATGGGTGTGTAGGCCACTCCCTGTGTGAAACCAGTGACAGGACTTCAGTGTTCACTACCTGATCCAAATCAGCTTCTACCAGAGCTTCAGAGCATGAGACACAATTCTGGGCTTGCAATATTTTGGCTGGATGTCAGACTTACCAGTGAGCTTCACGGACACATTGCTCATCTGTCCAAGTTCTTTTTCAAAAACTTTGGAGTGTCTGTTCAGTATTTCCTGAAGATTTTGAGGACAGAAACAGCCATCTGCCATGTTGGCTTTATTGTTCTCGCAGCAAAACGGAAACCAACGCAAAAGTGAGGTTTTGCACCAGGGAGGGGGGAGTGCGCAAACATTTAAAGGGACAGGACATCACAATAAACATGAAGGCTAGTTTGAGGCCTGCTTGGAAGCTGGGTCTTTAGGGCTAGATTTTCAAAAGCACTCAGCTGTCATGGTGACACATATGGCCAGATTTTCAAGATTTTAGCGCCCAACAAAATAATCCCTCTTGAAAATCTGGCTGCTAATTTTGGTACCTAAATGGAAGATGAGCTCTTTCAAAAATCTGGCCTCTAATGTCCTCCAACAGCAGACAAACATGTAGCTCCTTTATATGAACTGCTATTGAAGGACCCGTTTAACTTGAGGACAAATTCAGTGCTGGGTTAAACTTTGAGTTAATTGTACCTCATTCTTACCTTGTGTCAGAATTGATCTGTTAGTCTCTTGGTGAAACAAAATGATCATTTGACAGTTTTACACTGATAGCTTTGCAGTTCAGCTGAACCAAATAACCCCAGAGCTCAGATGACTGACCAGCTCCTAATCCCAAATCGTATTTCTCTGTTCAGTTACCAAGCACTGGACTGTGTTAATGAAACACCGATGGGAATGTTCATCAGCTGTTCATGGAATATGACTCCCTGAGACGCCAGGTTTCCTTCATGGCTCATAAATTTGGAAGTTTCACATCCTGAAATGGTAGAAGAGAAACAATTTGAATGAGCAGGAGTGGCAACAGCTGCTATGATTAAGGCTGACGAACTCTTCCCATTCTAAGCCCCTGTTTTTGTTTGCCCCAAATTGGCAGAAATCTTCCACATTTGGTGTCTGACCAGAAGTGTTTTCAAAGTCTGAGCAAAACTAATTCAGTCATTTCTCAGCTGGAGGAGGATGGTGGGGGGAAAAATTCACTTTTCCCATTATAAAAGCATTCTCCCTTTGGTTTTGTGTTTCCCAACACCTCAGGAGGTGGCCTTTTCCCTAAAGTTAGCTGGACTGGAGCTCCCTCTTGCAGAACTCATAAGGTTGGTGAGACAGAATGTTCTGCTTGTGTCTAGCCAGATATTTCCGCAGTATAGCATTACTTTTGTTCTCCCAGCTCTTTTGCTTAAAAAAAACCACACACTAGAGAATTCCATTAAAAATGCTACTTTAAGAGAACGTAATTAACATGGACAAGGTGTCAGGGTTATGGTGGCATGGTTTTCGACTGATTAAAGCTGTGCCATCTTAATGTTCTCTTTTTTGATGGAATAGGTAGGGAAAAGGATGATCTTGCAGATAACCAATTGGACTGGTACTCAGGAGATCTGGGTTTGATTCACAGACTTATTCCATGAGTTTATGCAAGACCCTGTGCTGTAGTTTCCCCATCAGTGAATTGGAGATAATAATACTGACTTATGGGATAGAAGTGCTGTGGGGATAAATTCAATGATATTTGCAAGGTGCTCAAATGCTGTGGTAATGGGGCTGTCCTAGAAATACATAGCTATTTCAATAGCTCAGCCTGATTGACTCCCAGGGATATGGGGAAGCTGCCTCTGTTCCATCCATCTCTTCCCTGAAATCTGCATGAAACACAAAATCATCAGTGTCAGTCTGAGAGAATGACAACAAAACATCAGATGAGTGAGGAAAATTTAAACAGAGTTGAAAAGCTGCCTTGTCAGATATGTGCTGCCTGTCTCTGTATCACAGCAGGAGAAAAAGCTGGCAAACTGACATTTAGTATATGTGCAAGCAGCACTTAGTATATGGGCATGCAGTATATAATCCACCTGGGATGATGGAGGCCATGATAAAGTGAATACCCATTAGTTAAGGACGGAGAATACTCAACAGAGATTGGATGGGTCAAAGGATTGGTAATGGGGGGAGAAAGTATTTTGCCGGTAGGTTACAGGTTCAGTGCCATAGACTCTGATCCTGCAAATGCTTATGAACGTGGTTAATTTTACCACAGTTTGTAGTCCTGGTGACTTCAACGGGATGGCTCATGGTAGTACATTTAAGCATGCATGTAAGAGTTTGCAGAATCAAGGCCATAGGTAGCGACTGAAAGTCGTGAGCATCTGAAGGCTCTTTGGTGGCCTTTGTGAAATGTGTTTAGTTCTTCTCTGATTGCCCCCATCACGAAAGCCACCACTACATTTGGCTCTGATTGTCCTGCGTAGGCGCTGTCTCACAGAGAGGCTCTTGGGAGGTTTGAGCCTACACCATTGGAGTAAATAGGAGCTTTGCCATTGACTTCAATGGGACCGACCCCAAGCCCTGGCGTAGGACTCATGTCTCTCTTTGGTTTCTGTGAAGCACCTAATGCACCTTTGAGCACAACAAAACGGTAAGAGGCCAAGGACGGCCTGGAGATGGACTATGAAACTCAATGATGATTCTTCCATTAAATGCAAAAATTGATCTTCCTGCAACGTTAACCACTGAAAAGTCAGAAATGCCAAGTTGCCCATGCTACCTTAACTATGTCTTTTAGGTAGGCTGGGCTGTTTACTTTTATTATTATTTATGGTAACTGCAGTGACACCTGGAGGCCCCGGTTGAGATCAGGATCCCATTGCGCTAGGTGCTGTACAGACACCTAGTAAGAGACAGTTCCTGCAGCGAAGAGTTTACAATCTGAATAGACAACGGGTGAGAGGGGAAACAGAAGCACGGAGATGTGGGGTGATTTACCTAAAGTCACACAGCAGGCTGGGGGCAGAGTTGGGACTTGATCCCAGGTTTCATGAGCACGCCACTAGTGCTCCATCCACTGGGCCACCCTGCCTCTCACATGCTGCATTATGTCGTGAACTTTGTGGCATGCCAACTTTAGCACACAACTCAAAAAGTGGCCTCAATATTTTTTGTGATAAGGAAGAATCTTTTTCACTCTTCTCTCATTCCAAACTCAGTGAACTGTTTGTGTTCCATCTTTCTATTAAAAAGCCCCACATTTATCACCCTGGGGCAGACACCAAGTAGGAAACCTTTTAGGCCCAGCAGGGAATGTTTGGCAAAGTTTAGCTCCCTTGAAAACGGATTCAGAATGGAACCATTTTGCAACCTGAACTGCAGCGGTCACTGCTGCTCCTGCTAGAATATCTGTGCATGTCAGTTACTTCCTCTTCCATAAGCTGCTCTTAGTTCTGTGTCTGTTACAGGGAGGTGTGTGATATTAGAATTCAGATCCAAAGTACAGCGCTTCCAGAATAAGGGGAGCCCATGTAGGAGCAGGATTTTATAATGTCTCATAAGAATTAATGTATGATTTGATTTAATCCTGTCAGCCACCCTTTTTGAATAGCAGAAAGGAATGACAGACCAGAACAATCCTTATGGCTGATTACGGTCACCCTTTTGTTTTAGGATAAGTTCTAATGTCTACTATGGTTTCCTATATGTATTACAAATTAGGCACTCTAGTTAAATATACATTTCTTTGTTTTAAGGTTTTAGTAAGGAAGAGACAGGATCTTGTATTGTATCTATGTTAAGTAGATTAGAGGAATATTGAAGGCCTGGGTCTCAATGTAAATTGTCTTGGTTATTGATTGTAAAACTTAGCACGGTTTAATTTGCAATGCCTTTTTGCTCGATATAAAATACTACTGTTTGTATTCTCAATCTGTTTGTGTGAATGAGGAATGTATGCATCAGGAAAAGATAAGGTGTGAAGGCCATTGTTATAGCCAGAGTCAAGGAAGAAGGAGTGAAGAGACTTAAAGGACATCAAAGAATCATCAACGCACATCCATAATGAAGGGCAGATTGACAACCCTGAGGTGAAGGCTAGCACCCCTAAGGACAATTGATTAAATCGGAACAAAGGACAGGATGACCCTCTCGGAGGTGTATTGGAATGTTTACACCAATTAAGAAGTAACCAGTCACAGACTGACACAGCAAAATCCATAGACTTCAACAGAGAAAATAACCTATAAGAACAGGGTGCTTGGCCATGGGACTTTGGGTTCATCTTGCTACACTCTAGGAGCATCGGATCGCGACCGATAGAGCCCCGCTCTCCTCTGCGACCAATTTGGCTGGCCACTAGATTGATCCAGACTCTGGACTGGTAACTATAAACATCACTGCAGGACTATGTGTGTGTGTGTGTGTGTGTGTGTGTGTCTAAAAAGCATATGCTAACTGTTGTATTTTCAATAAATGCTGTGTATTTACCTTCCTCTATAAAGATCCCGTGTGCTTTGTATGAGCATAACATTTTTTGGAGGGGGAAGAGTATATGCGCTGTAATTATTGACAATGCTGCTAAGTGATCGATCATTCAGGCGTGCACACCCCCGGTCATAGAGATACCGGGCAGTAAAAAGGGAACCAGGTATGGTTAATATTATATTCACTGTTGGTATTTTATGAATTGAGAATTTATTATGATTAAAGGTATACACACCCTCAGTCGTAGCAGGGCTGAGAGACAGGAGAGAGGTTTAGCATCCCTCTCTCCACCCCAGACTGCTGGGGGGAAATAATTGGAGGTGGGTATACCCCCGGTCATAGAAGTGCTGGGCAACAGGGGGAGGATTAGAGTCCTCACTCCGACCCGTCTGTCGGGGAAAACTATAAAAACTATAGGTGCATACACCCTCGGCCGTGCATAAGAGGAGAACGTAGGGTTTCTCGCTCTGCCCCTGGGAGGGATTTTTATATTTGGTGTATGAACCCTCGGTGGTAGAAGGCCGAGCAATACAGAGGGAAGCTTAGCATCTCTCCCTCTGGCCCAGAGTGGGTTAAAATCATAAGTCCCGGCACTGGCACGGGCAAACATAATATACAGATCTGTTCTGTTAAACCAAACTCTGAAGGATATAGGAGTTTGGGCAGTGTAGTATTTTTTGTGAGTGATATTGTGGTAATTTCACAATTTTGAAAGAAATGTTTAAGAAAAGGGACTAGGAAGGGTGGGGGCTAGTTGGGAAGCCCACCCTCCTTGCTAAATTGGTAGTGGAACAAGGCTTGTGCCCATGGAAAGGAACTGTTTATTGATAGGTAGCGGGATCGATGCCCGCATTCTCCACCAAAAATGTTATGTTCATACAAAGCACACGAGATCTTTATAGAGGAAGGTAAATACACAGCATTTATTGAAAATACAACAGTTAGCATATGCTTTTTAGACACACACACATACACCAGTAGCATAGCTGGGGGGGAGAAGGGGTAGCGGCTGCTGCCCCACTAAGCATGTTTCAAAAAGTGGTGCCTTAGGGGTTAACATGGCGCCAATGGCACCAGCGGGGCCCACGCTCCGCTCTGAAGCTTGGTGCTGCCGGCGCTGGGCTCCTGCAGCAAGGCAGGCTTTGCCGGCGGCAGCCAAGCTCCTTCCCCCAGCGCTGCATACTGCCCCACCCCTCCCTGCCACCGATCAGCTGGCTCCCAGCTGATCCNCCAACATGGTGCCTGGACTTGTGTTTGCCAGAGCACATGGACTAAACACATAACAGGAGATAGTTCCAGCCTTCCCTTGGGAGACAATTCCATCCACACCCCCAAGGCAGAGATTGCACTGCTAGGAAGGTTTCCCCTGATAGCCTCATCAGTTCCCCTCTCCTACCCCCCCCATCCCTTCCCCACTGCCTCTTCCCTTCCACCCCCCACCCCCTAAGAGGCAGTCACCCAGATGCCAGGGAGAGGGACTAAGCGCACTACATGGACATGGCCACTGTCTCTGAGAGGCAGGCGTCTGCCTGAGCAGGGAGGGCAAGCAGGGTGGGCACCACACCCCGCAGGAGATCAGGAGATGCCCCCCTGCCCACCATGCCCGTCCTGGTCCAGCTGCCCAGCAGGGGCTGGTACTCTCAGTCTCTGTGCTGCGGGGGTGCAGGGGATGTTTTTGGAGATGCCTCTGGCTGAGCCCCCTGCCAGATGCAGAGAGCTGGGTGGCAGCTGGTGGCCTCCCCATGCAGACGGCCACCCTGCCAGCAGCCAGGTGCCGGCTCTCAGCACAGCCCCCTGGGATGGGGTTTCAGTCCCCCCCCCCCCCCACAGCCACCCTCACCACAAGACCCCCTTTGAAATACACTTACCAGCTGCTGCTACTGGCTGCCTTTAGTTGGGTGAGAGGTTAGGAGCTGCATGCCTGCCACAAGAAGCAGGTAGGAGAAGGAGGTGGGGCTGCACCACACAGGTGGGGTCTCTCAGCTTAGCCCCTGCTCCAGGAGCAGAGTTCTCCTCACTGATTGGCTGGTGGCCAAAAACCAGCTAAACAGCACTCCCCTAGCTACCCTACTGCCCCCGCCCCGGCCAAACAGCTGATGGCTCGTGGCCCCCATGGGCCCCATAAACAGTTAACTGGTGGGTGGGTGGGTGCCCCTGCCCCCTATGGCTGGAGGGGCATGCCCAGGGTTTGCATGTTTGTAGAAATTTTGGTGGTGCCCAGAACCCACCCCCGCCCAAACTCTGCCCCCCACCTGCCCAAGGCTCTGGGAGGGAGTTTGGGTGAGGGAGGAGGTCTGGGGTGCAGGCCCTAGCTGGGGCAGGGGATTGGGGTGCAGGGTGCAGGCTCTGGGTGGGAGTTTGGGGATGGGAGGGGTGCAGAGGGATGGGGTGCAGGGGTGAGGGCTGTGGGGTGTGGCTGCAGATGAGGGGTTTGGAGTGTGGGAGGGGTTTGGAGTGTGGGAGGGGTTTGGAGTGTGGGAGGGGCTCAGGGCGAGAGTAGGGGTGTAGGGGGTGAGGGCTCTGGCGGGGACTGGGGATAAGGTGTGTGGGGGGCTGGAGGGGCTCAGGGCTCGGGCAGAGAGTCAGGGGGGGAGGGGGTGGGGGCTCTGGCTGGGACTGGGGATAAGGTGTTTGGGGTGCTGGAGGGGCTCAGGACTCGGGCAGAGGGTTGAGGGTGCAGTGGGGGGGGGTGAAAGCTCTGACTGGGGTATGGGCTCTGGGGTGGGGCAGGGCTGGGGATGAGTTTGGGGTGCAGACAGGCTGCTCCAGGACAGGGGCCAGAGAGGAGGACTCCCCCCAGCCCTTTCCCTGCCGGCAGCAGCAAGCTCTGGGGGAGGACCCCCCCTTTCTTGCCCCCGCAGCAGCACACTCACCCCCACCACTGTCACTGCATGTGCTCCTAGGGCCCCTCTCAGGTCCAGGAATCTCCCTTGCCTCCCCCGTGGTGGGTGCTGGAGGGCGCTGCGTGTGCCTCCTCCTCTGCTGTTGCCCCTGACTGTAGCCTCACTGGGGGTGAGGGATGGGGCTGCCTCCTTGCCCAGCATGGGGCAGGAGCGGTGACTGCGGGCGGGGGGTCCCCCTGTGCTGTTGGAGGGTCCTGTCGGAAAATGAAAGGGTCTGAGGGGGAAGGGCAGGCTCAGAGTCAGTCTGCCCTGGCAGTGGAGATGGGGGGCACTAGGACCGTGCGGCAGCAGTTGCTGCCTGGAGGCAACGTGGAGCTGCAGGGGAGAGACAGGGACACTGCTCAGAGGGCCAGTGAAAGGCGAGCGGGGGCAGCAAGTCGGGGCCAGGGGACACTCGGGGAAGGCGTGGGGGGGCCACAGGGGGGTTGGGGGGGGGACACCCGGCCCCAAGTATTGCTGGAGCTGGGCCCCGCCTCTCCTCCTCACAGGAGCGGCCAGCTTGCCAGAGCTCTTCTCTTCCCCCTCCCCTCCCCTCCCTGCGCGGATCAGCTGGGAGCCAGCTGATCGGTGGCAGGGAGGGGTGGGGCAGTATGCAGCGCTGGGGGAAGGAGCTTGGCTGCCGCCGGCAAAGCCTGCCTTGCTGCAGGAGCCCAGCGCCGGCAGCACCAAGCTTCAGAGCGGAGCGTGGGCCCCGCTGGTGCCATTGGCGCCATGTTAACCCCTAAGGCACCACTTTTTGAAACATGCTTAGTGGGGCAGCAGCCGCTACCCCTTCTCCCCCCCAGCTATGCTACTGGTGTATGTGTGTGTGTCTAAAAAGCATATGCTAACTGTTGTATTTTCAATAAATGCTGTGTATTTACCTTCCTCTATAAAGATCTCGTGTGCTTTGTATGAACATAACATTTTTGGTGGAGAATGCGGGCATCGATCCCGCTACCTATCAATAAACAGTTCCTTTCCATGGGCACAAGCCTTGTTCCACTACCAATTTAGCAAGGAGGGTGGGCTTCCCAACTAGCCCCCACCCTTCCTAGTCCCTTTTCTTAAACATTTCTTTCAAAATTGTGAAATTACCACAATATCACTCACAAAAAATACTACACTGCCCAAACTCCTATATCCTTCAGAGTTTGGTTTAACAGAACAGATCTGTATATTATGTTTGCCCGTGCCAGTGCCGGGACTTATGATTTTAACCCACTCTGGGCCAGAGGGAGAGATGCTAAGCTTCCCTCTGTATTGCTCGGCCTTCTACCACCGAGGGTTCATACACCAAATATAAAAATCCCTCCCAGGGGCAGAGCGAGAAACCCTACGTTCTCCTCTTATGCACGGCCGAGGGTGTATGCACCTATAGTTTTTATAGTTTTCCCCGACAGACGGGTCGGAGTGAGGACTCTAATCCTCCCCCTGTTGCCCAGCACTTCTATGACCGGGGGTATACCCACCTCCAATTATTTCCCCCCAGCAGTCTGGGGTGGAGAGAGGGATGCTAAACCTCTCTCCTGTCTCTCAGCCCTGCTACGACTGAGGGTGTGTATACCTTTAATCATAATAAATTCTCAATTCATAAAATACCAACAGTGAATATAATATTAACCATACCTGGTTCCCTTTTTACTGCCCGGTATCTCTATGACCGGGGGTGTGCACGCCTGAATGATCGATCACTTAGCAGCATTGTCAATAATTACAGCGCATATACTCTTCCCCCTCCAAAAAATGTTATGCTCATACAAAGCACACGGGATCTTTATAGAGGAAGGTAAATACACAGCATTTATTGAAAATACAACAGTTAGCATATGCTTTTTAGACACACACACACACACACACACACACACATAGTCCTGCAGTGATGTTTATAGTTACCAGTCCAGAGTCTGGATCAATCTAGTGGCCAGCCAAATTGGTCGCAGAGGAGAGCGGGGCTCTATCGGTCGCGATCCGATGCTCCTAGAGTGTAGCAAGATGAACCCAAAGTCCCATGGCCAAGCACCCTGTTCTTATAGGTTATTTTCTCTGTTGAAGTCTATGGATTTTGCTGTGTCAGTCTGTGACTGGTTACTTCTTAATTGGTGTAAACATTCCAATACACCTCCGAGAGGGTCATCCTGTCCTTTGTTCCGATTTAATCAATTGTCCTTAGGGGTGCTAGCCTTCACCTCAGGGTTGTCAATCTGCCCTTCATTATGGATGTGCGTTGATGATTCTTTGATGTCCTTTAAGTCTCTTCACTCCTTCTTCCTTGACTCTGGCTATAACAATGGCCTTCACACCATATCTTTTCCTGATGCATACATTCCTCATTCACACAAACAGATTGAGAATACAAACAGTAGTATTTTATATCGAGCAAAAAGGCATTGCAAATTAAACCATGCTAAGTTTTACAATCAATAACCAAGACAATTTACATTGAGACCCAGGCCTTCAATATTCCTCTAATCTACTTAACATAGATACAATACAAGATCCTGTCTCTTCCTTACTAAAACCTTAAAACAAAGAAATGTATATTTAACTAGAGTGCCTAATTTGTAATACATATAGGAAACCATAGTAGACATTAGAACTTATCCTAAAACAAAAGGGTGACCGTAATCAGTCATAAGGATTGTTCTGGTCTGTCATTCCTTTCTGCTATTCAAAAAGGGTGTCTGACAGGATTAAATCAAATCATACATTAATTCTTATGAGACATTATAAAATCCTGCACCTACACCCACTCCTGCAGACCTTCACGAAGGGAGAGAGTGCTGCATCTCTGTATACAATTATATAGCGCCTGGAGATGTACATGGCTTCCTAGAATAGCTAGATCATCAAGGCTCCCTGACAGGATTTGGGGGATTCCTTTTTCTTTTTTTTTAATGTAAGAGAAGAAGAAAAATCTCTTGCTAAAGCAAAGGGAGTGTTTATTTTTGCAACCTGAGAGGGCTGCACTGAATACGGATAGGGGGTTCTTTTTTCTGTGCAGTGAAGGAAGTTGTAACTTCTAATGTACATTGAGCTCCTTATTGCTCCAGCAGGGCCTCCAGGGAACCTTGTTTGAAGACAACCACATAGTAGGTAAGCAAGTCTGTATCCATGTTCACGAGGTCCCAGCAAATGCTCCTGCGCTTTGCCAATTTGTGGCAAACACGCATCGATTTTTCTGGCGTGCTATTCAGTCCGTGGGGAGCTGAGCTGAGATAAACAGTCATTCTATTTAGGGATTGACTTGGCCTGCGGAGCCGGAGGCTAGCGAGCGACTAAACTGCAGGTAAAACAGGGCTCTTCACCAGAACGAATCCTACAGAAGCGCAGTTAAGTGAACAGACACATACACTTGGTGCCTTCTTCATAAACCACAAAAGCAGTATTGACACTGGGATTTTCCTCTCATTTACACAGAAGGAAAACATCATGTGCTTCTCTCCAGCAAGAAGTTATAGAAAATTGGCATACATCAGCCCGATTTACAAGTCTTCAGCAGATACATGTGTCTGACGCTAGCTCTATACTTAAAAGTCTCGCTGGCATAGGGGAGTGAGGGAGTGAGGGAGTCAGTTAGGGGAGTGATTTTTTTTGATTTTTTTTACAACATAATTATATCAGCAAAATCCCTAGTGTAGTTACCGTTATGCTGGCCAAAAAAAAAAAAAAACGTGCCTTTGCCAGTAGAGGTTATTTCACTCACCAAACAGCAATAAGCATCACCAGCAGAAGCGCTTGTGTGGGTACGGCTTGAAAGGGGGAATAGAATGTTGGCGTTCAATAGAGCTAGGTGAAAAGCTTCTCTTCAAAACACTTGTTTTCAACGGGAAAAGCCTTTTCTTTCCTCCCTGCAAAACAAAAAATTTTCCACACAGGTTCATGTCTTTCAAAACCTTTTTTCTTTAAAGAAACAAACCCAAACCCAATACAGATCCTTCCCTCCCACCTCTCTCTCTCTCTCTCTCTCTCTCTCTCTGGCTTAAAAAAAAGAATAAAGGTTGGGGAGTCAAAAACTGGGGGGGGGGGGGGGGGAAGAATCCATTCTTGGTTATTTGGGGGTTGGGAGGGGTTCTTGGGTTATTTTCAAACAACAAAACAATTCCCAGAAAATTGAGGAAACCTTTTTCGTTTGTTTTAAATTTACAATGGGAAAACCAGCCGGCATTTTCTCTAGTGCTGACATTAAAAAGAGGTAGAGGAAATAGAGGAGGAAAGTGTCTCCAAGCTGTAAGGGGCAGAGATTGCTGGGAACTTGGTCAATTTCTAGCTAATATATCTACAAAGGGCTCGGTCTGTTGCTGGCGTGTACATGGGCCACCTACAAGTTCAAGGGCTGCAATTCATTTCCATGCAGTTTCTTCTACTGCCTTAGCTAGTCAGTGGATTTTCTGCAGTGCTCGAAGGGATGATGCATGTAGGATTGTCAAAGTCTTGGCGAACACACCAGAGACTGAACTGGGGACCTCACAGCATGAGCCGCTGGAGCTTGAGCTAAAGAACATTTTAGCTGGGGCTGCGACAGACTCTTTCTTTTGGAATGGGCATGGAGAAGGACCTGTAACATGCACTTCCAAGTGGGTCACACATGTATATCACCTTGACACCCTTGTCTCTGCCCATATTCTCCCCACATGTGAACCTTGGCTTCACAGAGCTCCCTTTTATGGAAGGAGGGAGGGATGGTGTCATGTAGGCAGCTGACCTCTCTCCATTCCGTGCAGGAGTGGGGACGTGTGTGGATCCTGATGCACCATCCCTCCGCCCCCTTAGTAGGGTATGTGGGGCTGTACAATAGGTGACAGTAGAGAGAAGCCCAGATTTGAACTTTATAACCCCCTAAATGGGATAAAATGAACCTGGGATCTGACCTCTCCTGAAACTGGGGGTTCAACCTGTGGGCCAAAGGCAAACTTCCCTTGAATTTGGAGCAGTGACGTTGGAACAATTTGTATAGTGGGGGTGCTGAAAGCCACTGAACAGAACTGTAACACCTGTATATGATGGAAACCACCTCAAACCAGGGGTGCTACCGCACCCCCAGCAAGTCTAGTTCCAGCACCCCTGAACTGGGGTGTCTGGATTTGGTGTTTTGATTCAGCCATTAAGAAAGGCTGGAGCTGCAAATTTTGATCCGGTTCCAAATCAAGCCTTTTCGTGTAAACTGTCCCAAGCTAGTAAGAAAGTCTCTGTCTGAAGAGCTCACTTTCTAAAGACACAGGACGGTGCCAAACAGAACTGACACATGGTGCGGTGATAGCTGGAGTCCTTCACAGAGCGGGTGTGGTTTCAGAAGCTGTGCAAATGTAACCCACTTGTCAATAGGTGTTATGTCCCCTTCTGTGCCTGCTCAAGAGGCTATAGAGCTGTTGTAACTGTCTGCTTCAGATCCCGGCTCTTTTGCTCAAACTGCAAACACTTATATTTTCAGCTCTATAGGGCCCCAATGTGGTACCCAGTGGGTCTGTCCACCAAGATGGCGGTGGTCACACAACTATGAATTGGGTGGCTGTGCCAAGAAGAAAGGGTGATGTGAAAGGACTGGTGTCTGAGGGAAGCAGAGCACAAGGAGCAGGATGGGTGTAGGAGCAGAGAGGCATGCTATGGAGAGCTCTGAAAAGGAAGAGCGTAAACTTTATGTGGAAGTCTGTGCAGACACATCCCAGAATGTTGTGGCTTGGGTCCATCTCTCAGATGGCCTGGCGTGCTGTCTCATTAAATAACTATCCCAGCATTTGGCTGGTTTGTCTAAAGAGAGTCTTCTGAAAACTCGGAATTTCTTTGATATGAGTTATTTGCAGAGGTTATTTAAAAAAAAAAACACATTAATTTATTTACACCAGAAAATCTGTTCCCTGCTTGGGCCAATTCCCATACTCCCTCTCTGCCCCCATCCATCACTTTTAGTGCTCAGCCTAAATACAGACTCTTTCAGTGATGGCTCTTTTGCAGCACACAATAAAATTGATTCATTACTCATTTTCCTCTTATTATCTTTCATTTGCTACAGCTCCTGATACTGCTTAAAGTGGACATTAGCCCTCAGTTACCAATACATTATCCTAGCACAATTCATGATCACACTTAGCTGAGAGACCACTTTTTCTCTCGAGTCCCTCAACGCTTTCATCACATTTATTCCCTAATATCATGACACTGTGTGTACTCTCAAAGATCACATGCTTTCGCGTGAGTTCACCATATCCACAGGCTACGTTAAGAGACCTTTATACCCATTCAGTTAAAAAAAGATAACCGTCATCAGTAGATAACTCAGCTAGTTTCAGACAGGACGATGGGCAAGTCTGTACTTAAAACACGGCATTGGTGCAGCTGTGTCGCTGTCGCGCATAAGTGAAGACGCTCCTACACTGATGGGCTCTCTCCTGTTGGTGTAGTTAATCCACCTCTCCCATCGCTATGGCTCTGTCTACACGGGAGGGTTATGGTCAATATGACTACGTCGCTCAGGGGTGTGGACCCCTGAGCGACGTAGTTATACCGACATAGGTCTGTAGTGTGGATCTGGCCTACGTTAATGCGAACTACGTACTTTTTAGAGTGTGCCAGCGGGGTCCACACGGGGCAGTTGGAGCACAACCAGGAGCGCCGCCAGCTTTTCTGGCGCCCTAGGCGGCGGAAGGTTCCGCCTCCGAAATGCCGCCCCCAACAGCGGCGGCGGAAGATCCCGCCCCCAAATTTCCACGGACAGCCGGGACGCCGGCGCCCCCTAAATATTAGCGCCCTAGGCGACCGCCTAGGTCGCCTAATGGGTTGCGCCGGCCCTGAGCACAACACATTAGCGTGCTTTACAAATCACACCCCTCTGGTGTGCTTTGCTGTGCCATGTAGACAAGCCCTAAATGGGGTGACTTCAATGTCGCTGCTGCGTCATTCTATACCTTGGGGGAGCATCCTGTTACCCCCATATTCCTCATTTTTATATAACCGTGACCTTACATATAAAGCATACCTTGCAAGGTATCAGGGGAAAGGTTATGATCTGCTGAAAGTCATTTCTTTATCCATAGATGTGTATCATTAATGCATATGAAGTGATGAGAATTGTGTTGTATGGTGGTCACTAAAACGTGCTGTAAGTTGGGGATTCAGCCAGATATTAGTTCCCCAGAGGCAACAGCAAGGAAAGTAACCAACGCCCCGACGGGGTGTGAAACAACCCATCAGCAGCCATCGTCCAGCAAGGGGGCTACAATGCAATGACTCACCTGCATGAGGCCACACCAGGGGAATTGCTCAACCTTGCCTGGGGACTCAGCAATGCCCCCCAGACATGCCTGGACTTGTGTTCTACAAGCACATGGACTGAGGGTATAAAACAGACACAGTGGCCTCATGCTGGGCCTTTCTCCTTCACCCACCCATGCTGCAAGCAACAAGGACACTCTGAAGACTCCAACTGTGGGGACTGGTCCAGATTCCAAGGGTGAAATCTGTATACTATGGACTGCAGTATCCAGTGGGGTGAGAAAAACTGCTTAATCTAGATGTTGCCCAGTCTAATAGGGTTGAGAGTTTAGACTGCGTGGTTATATTTTATTTTATTTTGGTAACTAACTCTGACTTTTTGCCTATCACTTAAAATCTATTTTCTGTAGTCAATAAACTTCTTTTACTGTTGATCTTTACCAGTGAGTTTGCTGAAGTGTGTGGCAAATGTGCTTAGGTTTGCAAAGGCTGGTGTATACCAACTTTCCATTGATGAAGTGGTGAACCAATTAATAAATTTGCACTGCTCATCTTGAGCAGTGCAAGATGGTATATTCCTGAGGTACAGTGCTGGGAGCTAGCGGGGATTTGGCTCTGGTGCCTTTCTCTGTGTGATTCATGAGTGGCTCTGGGAGCATTCACGCAATAGAGCTGGGTGTGGGGCTCCACGTGTGGTTGTGCTGAGTGATAACAGCACCTGGAGGGTTTGCTGCTGGTCACTAGCAAGGCATTGTGAGATCCAGCCCAGGCTGGAGAGAGTTCAGGGGGCACAGCGGTCCCACAGTCCCAGGCTGGACCCCGGGAATCCCGTCACAGCTATACCTGAGGATCTGACTTGCTATTCCTCTAATGAGGAAAGAAGAAAGCTTAGGATTGTTGTTCCCATGCAGCAAGAAAGCAAAACCGTTCTGAATTCCAGCCAAATGGGAACATTTTGTTTAGAATCAGCATTGGAAGGTTTCAAGTTTTGTTTTGTTTTTTAACTTCTTATGCATTTGGATGGATAATGCCAGTACTGAATCTCATGTAGATTTTCAGGTTATTCACATAAGTTCATCATCCAGGAGGAAATCAGAGGGAAAAAACTCCAGATATTGAATATTATTTATTCAAAATATAATAATTTTGGTTTTCCACTCACTTAGGGCTCAGTCCTGGAAGGTACTGTGTACACCAGGCCCCCTCCAGCAAAGCACTTTAACTTTATTCATGTGAGTAGTGCCATTGGGTGCCTATTGAAGTCAATGGCAAAACTCCCCTTTCACCCATTGATTACAATGGCACTTATGCACATGCTTATATGTTTCACTGGATTGGGGCCCTATTGATTAGGAAGGGACCACTGTTTCATAGTCACATTTGTAGCCATATTTACACTCTATATTCTTTAAGAACCATCACAGTTGTTGCAAAAGCTATAGTCGACTATGGCATAGAAAAAGGCATATCCTACTACCAGTTGTATTCAGTATTTGGGATTGGTTATTTATTGTCATTCTCTAAAGGATGAATATGTAAAGTAGCTTTGTTTTATTATTTTCAGGTGTTTTCCATCAGCTCAGTTTTGGCTGGTTGTTTTAAAGCTTCAGACATATATATAATTATTGCCTTAAAAATACGAGGCACAGAGTTTCTTTGACTCAACTAGCCTCCACCCACCAATTATCAAGATTCATTAAGTAGGTTATCATTAAAATTACCCAGTGACTGCAAATAAAAAACAGGGGTGCTATGGTGGAGGCAGTGTGTTCTAATGGCTAGAGTATTGGAATGGGGTTTCAGGAGACCTGGGCTCTATTCTTGGCTTTGCCACTGGCCCAGCGAGGTGACCTTGGGCAAGTCCATTCACCTCTCTTTCCCCATCTGTCAAGTGGGGCTGATGTGACTAGCTTCTCTCATAAAGAGATCTACTGATAAAAAGTGCTATATAAGATTAAGTATAGGCACAGAAATCACCTTTCTAAAGCCCACTCCTGGCTGTTCTGAAAGGAAGCAACAGGGGTGCCCATTGGACCCAAACTCCCATTAGTTCCTTTGAAAATCATTCTCTGCATGTGCAAATGACTTTACATTACCTCATTGTGGCCAGTTACTTTTCTTTCTGCCATAGCTGCATTGGCTGGCTTTTCACCATCTTCCATATTGTATTGTTTAGAGCTGGTCAGAGAAATTTTGACGGAACCATATTCTGTCAACATCAAAATGCTTTGTGAAATGGGATTGATTTTGCTAGAATTATGTTTTGGAAGGACACTGGGGGGGGGGGAGGGGGCGGAGAGTTCCAACCACGTTGAAATGTCCTGTTTCAACATTTTAGGAATGACACCTTTTGATATTTCATTTTGAAATGCGTTTTTATTTTTCATTTTCAATTTTATATTGTGGGATATATAAACCAAACCCCCTGAAACTGACAAAACTATTTTGATTGTTGTCAAAGTGAAACATTTCAAAGGACCCCACGTTCATTTTCCCCCCTCAATTTTCCTTTGCAGAGAATTTTGCCATTTTTGATTTTTTCCAACCTCTTTGAAATGAAGCCAAGTTTTGAAATCTGGAAGTCGTTTGTAAAATGGAACTCCTGCCCTCCACACAGCTGTAGTATTTTTTTTCCAGTGAGGAGAAGAAGGATAAACCATCAGGAACCTGATCTTATTCCTGTTAAAGTTATTAGCAAAACTTCCATGGGACCAGAATTGGGCCAATAAGGCTAATATAAAGACTAATTTGGATCCCCCTCCCATACCCCAAAGTATTTGAGCTTTATGGCCTAAATTCTGCCCTTTGCATGCATGCAATGGCAATATGAAGTCAATGAGAACTGCATGCACAGATTGGTAGATTCCAAGGCAGAGGGGGGACCGTTGTTATCATATGCTCTAACCTCCTGCATAACATGGGACTTCCTTGAATTAATTCCTGTTTGAACTAGAGCAAATGTAATAGAAAAACATCCAACCTTAATTTAAAAATTTCTGAGAGCTGAACGGGCCCATATGTCTCCCTTAGCAAACCTGTGTTGCCTAGTACAGGGGTTCCCAAACATTTTTCCCTGAGGCCCACCTGTGCAGCTTCAATAGGCACTGCGGTCCACTGTTAACACGGGTCCATCAGGGAGAGGGGCACCGCGGGGCATGCGCGGCCCCTTGTCTTAGCAGGGACCAGGGCCAGCGAGAGGGCGAAGGGGACAGGCAGGCGTAACAGCCTGCCCCCACCGACACCCTCCACCTCAGCAGCCCGCTGAGTGCCTTGAACTTGTCACCTGGCAGCTCTGCCCCAGTCACCCAGCCAGCACCCTGGCGGGCCTCACAGGCACCCCCTGCCAGGCACAAGGAAAGGGTTCGGGGGCAACCAGTGCCGGGCAGAGGCAGGCGCATAGGACGGGCCCAACCATTACCTATGACGGTCCCAATCACAGTGTTGTCCAGGCGGAAACAGCCGCACCGCCTAGGCCTGGTCCATGGGCGGGCTGTGGGGCTCATACTCCAGGGGGACCGACAGCCACAGATCCCGGGGTGTGGTGGCTCAGAGTGGGAACAGCCACGAACCCTCCAGCCTCCTCAAGCTGCCGCCTCTCAGGGCTGGCCCCTTCTCCTCACCCACTGCCTGGCCGCTCCGCTTCACCCTCTGCTACCCGCCGGGGGCACTGGGCTCCTCCAGCCCTGGGTGGGGGCTATCACTGGTTGCCCCTCCACCAATGTATACAGTTTGTGGGGGCAGCCCTCCCGCAGGTGGACCACCAAGAACTGTGTCGCGGCCCACCATTTGGGAACCCCATGCCTAGCACATCAACACTTTGTACTCCCAGAGGTATCCACTGAAAAGAGTATCTCTGCGGGCTGCGTGCATTTTCATACAAAGGGGGAAAACCTGCCCAGGGGTTGGGGAACGTCACTAGTTTCAGCTTGCAGTGTTTCCTCCAAGCTGTCTCACCAGGGGCCTGACTTGGATTTACATCTGTATGGCATAGATGGTTCATCACAAACTCAAAGACGTCCTCGTGGCTTGGCAGACCGATGGAGGCCAAAGGGAGGGGCAGGGACTGTCTTTTTTGTTTTGTTTTGTTTTGTTTGNCTGGAAGGGACCCCGAAGGGTCATCGAGTCCAGCCCCCTGCCTTCACTAGCAGGACCAAGTACTGATTTTTGCCCCAGATCCCTAAGTGGCCCCCTCAAGGATTGAACTCACAACCCTGGGTTTAGCAAGCCAATGCTCAAACCACTGAGCTATCCCTCCCCCCCTTGTTTTGTTTTGTTTTGTTTTGTTTTGTTTTGTTTTGTTTTTACCGCACCTAGCACAGTGGGGTGCTGATCCATGACTGGGGCTGCTAGGTGCTACGATAGTACAAATAACGGTCATCTGTACCAAGGAGCAGAGCCTTTGTGACTCTCAGGGCGACCTAGTTTAGTGCTGGATTAAAGAATTTTGGGCCCTGTACACTGTGGAAATTGCACCCCCTTCACTCAAATTTGGCCCAGCCGCTTCCCCCTCGTGACAGGCCAAACCCGAGTGGTGCTGTGACCCTGCGTGCCAGGTCACAACACAGGGGCAAGAGACTCAACGAGATGACAGCTGAACCGTGGCTGAGGGTTGGCCAACGATGCTCCCCCACCGCATGTTTTCCTTGTACAACTCACTACACCAGAACCCGCCCCCTCCCCCCACATCTTCTTTGTGTCCCTCCAGCTGCACAAAGCAGACAGAAAGCTGCCTTGCCTGGGAAATCCCCAGTGGGCATATAGATGGCTTTGTGACACCCTCTCCCAGCCCACTCGCCCACCCCGGCTGTGCGCCCCAAACCCGTGGCTTCAGTCTGGGTCGGAGCCAGAGGTCTGTCACTCCCCACCATGGGGCGCCAGCTGCATTCCTTCCCCCTGACCCCAACCTTCTCTCCCTCCCCCTGTTATTTTTAGTACAAGTCAGGACAGATCACGGCTCCTGGGAATTTTTGTTTATTGCCCACGAGCTGTCCCTGACTTTTGCTAAAAATAACCGTTACGAAATCTTAACCTTAGCCATCACTGATGCTTCAGAGGAAGGCGGTCTGCTGCTAATGAAGCAAACTGGCATTTAAGAACTTTGCAGGAGCCTTATGTACTGCAGCGTACGTTTGCCCGTCCATGAGAACCTTTCAGTTCCCTGCAAATGGCAAAGGTGCACTGTCATTATAATGTGATAGTGACATTACACTTGTCAGTCTAACAAGAAATTATAACATTAGCTTCCATCCTCGACACTTGGAACTTCTCGCCTTGCAAACAACAAATGTTTGCCTTGGCGTGGTCTTGTTTGCTTCACTTCCAAAGTACCACTTGCTGTTCAGCCTGCTTTGCTCTCTCTTTGTTTATGCTAATGTCGTAAGCTGTCTCCTGGGAGTCCTGGCTAAGCAGAATATCTAATAGTAACACGTTCAATTAATATTATACCATCAGGTATGATTTATTTACTGAAATGCTATTTGAAGTGCAGCACTTTCCACAGAGCACTTATTTGTGACAGTATCTGCAAATGTTCCTAAGAGGCACATTACATGGAACAGATGCACATTAAGACGTCAGCTAAGAAAGATCTGTCAGGACACTTCAGTCTTTGCACTGTAAAACCATCTCGTGTTTTACAATATGAAACCATACAACAACCTTGGAGTGAAAACGGAAGCGGCTGCCTCCATCGAGAGGAACCCCCATGCCTTCATTGGGCAGCTAGGTCTTGATTTCAAAACCAGTCCTGATTTGTAATATCGTGCCAGTTATTGGAGATTTTATAGGAATAGGGATACTTTATACTTGTAGCAAGAGCTGGTCAAAAAGGGTTGTGAGGGTGTTGGGTTTTTTTTCCACAAAAAATGTCCCGCCTGTCCTACAACCGTATATTTACTGCGGGCCTGGATTCTAGCTCACGCAATCTGACTTTCCTAACAGAAGGACTCATCTGTTTTGGGGTGTTTGAGCAAAGGTCATTGCTGAGTCAAGGGAAAGAGCAACAATAAATATTCTGACCAAACCCCACCGCTCCTCTTTGTCACATCGGGTCAGTGTTTTCCCAAAGAGTGGGCCACGTCCCCTACAGAGAGCGCAGTGGCCTGCCTCTGTGGGGTACGGGGGTTGTGTGCACGGACAGACCTCTCTACAGAATCTCAGCATTCCCTTCTTTTTTAAATTATTAGCTAGCTGTTATGGTGGTGAAGAAAACTCTCAATTATTATTTGTATTCTAGGACCTAGGAGCCCTAGTCATGGACCGAGACCCCAGTGTGCGAGGCGCTGTACAAACACAGAACTCCAATAAAAGGATGGGTCTGCCCCAAGGAGTTTACAGCTTACAATCACAGGTGGATGCAGACAGATGGGGGAGTACCAGGAAACAAAGAGACAATATTGGTAGCAGATAGGCAGCGATCTCAGTGCACCAGCAGCCTACCCGTTGTCAAGTTTTTTTGTAGCCATCACGGCAAAAGGAGAGCTTTGCGAAGGGTTTTGAAAAAGCCTAATGAGTTATTTTTGCAGATGTTTGGAGGGAGCATCTCCCAGGCATACATGACAGCATGGGGGAGAGTACCAAGGTGCTTGCTTGAAAACGTAATAAGTGGGTGATGGCGGCTGGCATCATGGGCCAATCAGAGGTGAGCGCTGACAGACTGATAGCGAATGAGAGTTGAGAGAGAGAGGGTGGGGATATGCTGTGAAAGGCCTTGAAAGTGAAGACAAGCTGCTTATGATTGATGCAATAGAAAAGGGGGAGCACTGGAGGAATACAAAGAGAGGGGTGACAGGGTCAAAGCAATGGGCTATGAAAATCATAGAATCATAGAATATCAGGGTTGGAAGGGACCTCAGGAGGTCATCTAGTCCAACCCCCTGCTCAAAGCAGGACCTAATCCCAACTAAATCATCACAGCCAGGGCTTTGTCAAGCCTGACCTTAAAAACCTCTAAGGAAGGAGATTCCACCACCTCCCTAGGTAACCCATTCCAGTGCTTCACCACCCTCCTAGTGAAAAAGTTTTTCCTAATATCCAATCTAAACCTTCCCCACTGCAACTTGAGACCATTACTCCTTGTTTTGTCATCTGGTACCACTGTGAACAGTCTAGATCCATCCTCTTTGGAACCCCCTTTTCAGGTAGTTGAAAGCAGCTATCAAATCCCCCCTCATTCTTCTCTTCTGCAGAGTAAACAATCCCAGTTCCCTCAGCCTCTCCTCATAACTCATGTGCTCCAGCCCCCTAATCATTTTTGTTGCCCTCCGCTGGACTCTTTCCAATTTTTCCACATCCTTCTTATTTAGATAGTTGGATGTGGCACAAGTCTAACTGGTACAACAATGTCAGCCTGAATGTGCAGAGAGCCTGAACCAATAGCTCTGAGACATGAACTGCCCTAGTCATTCCAAATGCTGTTATCTCCTATAGCAGGGGTAGGCAACCTATGGCACGGGTGCCGAAGGCGGCACGTGAGCTGATTTTCAGTGGCACTCACACTGCCCGGGTCCTGGCCACCGGTCCGGGGGGCTCTGCATTTTAATTTAATTTTAAATGAAGCTTCTTAAACATTTTGAAACCTTATTTACTTTACATACAACAATAGTTTAGTTCTATATTATAGACTTATAGAAAGAGACCTTCTAAAAACGTTAATACGTATGACTGGCACGCGAGACCTTAAATTAGAGTAAATAAATGGAGACTCGGCACATCACTTCTGAAAGGTTGCCGACCCCTGTCCTATAGCAATACTTAAACTTTAAATGTCAACATTGGTAACTATTCCATTGTTCACCCAAGCAGGTAAAAAAGGAGAGGAGGCATCATGTTGGGAAGATCTACAGTGGCCTTTAGGGTGAAATTTACTCCTGTGTAGGGGACCAACACTACGGCTAAGCATCACTTAAGTGATATAAGGGGATTTATGTGAGACCGAAGTGGTGCATAGGCCCTCTGCATGGGGAAGAATTGCATCCTTGGAACAGCTTCTGGGCATTATTTCAGGGCAGTCAGAATTGGGGCAAAGCATTTTCACCTTTTTGGGTGACTCCCTTTCCCATCCTGCAGCTACGTGTGGGGCTAGCTAGATTTTGTTGCCTTAATTTTTATTTGTTGACCGTGACTTTGTGACAGATGTAGTAGCTGAAGTTGTATGCATGATTTATGAGCCAATATGAATTTAAAATATGCCAGATGCCTCTGACTTGACCAAATCTTATTGCTGCTCTGTAAACCTCAGCCCAGAGTGGCCTCAGACTTACCCAAATGTGTCGTTGACATGTTTATTTGGAGTCAGTAAATTGAACAAAAGATGTGCATGTAATGTTCAAGGTAGAGACTTTTAAAGAAGAAGGATGGTCTTGTGGTGAAGGCATATGCCTGGAGTGCAAAAGATCTGGGGTCAATTTCCAATCCTGTTACAAATTTCCTGTGTAATCATAGATACATAATTTAATTTCTCTGGGCCTCACTTCCCCATATGTAAAATGAGGATGATCGTACTTCCTTTTCTCATCCTATATAGTCTAAATAGACAAGACAGATAAGCTGTTTGAGGCCAATGACTGCGTCTGTGCAGCACCTGGTACAGTGGGACCCTGATCTCATTTGGGGCCTCAAGGTGCTACTGTAATATAATATTTATCTGGCTTTATTCTCCAAGAGTCTGAATTGAATATGGGGGGAAATTATAGACTCAGAGCTTTGTGCTGGGGTTTTCAAAGAAGCCTAAGGGAGTTAGGCATTCAACTCCCATTGAATTTTCCTATCAAAAACCCAGCCTCAAATAGATCCCTGTAACTAAAGATGCTTTGCTGATTTGAATTCTGTTGGGAAATCCATTGGAAAATTGAACTAAGTGATAATCGGTAACTCTGAGGGTGCGTTTAACGGGGATATATTTTTAGGAATGGGATTGCTTCTTACACAACTCAGCGATTTTTCAGTATCTCAGACAAGCCTGTCTGAAGCTGACGCAGTCACAGCTGTGGGAAGGCAAGAATTGGGAACGTGGGATTTGTTTATGTGTTAGTGCCCTTAGGGACGTTAAGATGATACTGCCCTTCATCCACCTGTAACGTGATGTCTCATGATGGGTTGTTGGGGGGGGGGGGGTAATTGAATCCAGGACCCCTGGCTCATACACCATGAGAACCGGCTCTCTTAGCTCAAAGCCAGTAGCAGACTCATGAACCTTTATGTGTTCCAGGTACTAGAGTGTAACAGAGCCTTACTGTGTGAATGTAGGGTATGGCCATATATACTTTTGCATACGTGCAATGCCCAGCATTTGTGTGGCACTCAAATGGGGGCTGGGTGATTATATATACATGGTCGAGCCCCCTACAGCCACTGCTTTTCGTTTCTGCAGTAGAGGCTCATGCTTTAAGACTCAAAGATCCCTAGTGATTCCCCCACAGCCAACGACCCACCCGAAGGCATGGTGTTACAAATGCAAGCTGGAGATTTGTGTGCATGAAACCCTGTCTTGCCCACGTGCCTCAGGCACTGTACGAACGCCACTTGGGTGTGCACATTTTAAAAATGTCTGTGTCCAACTGTATTAATCCTGGGGGTGGGGTGCGGTGCGGAATAATTTAATGAAATCGAGCTAATTCCCTGAGAGACCAGCAGAGGCGCCGCAGGGGTGAGTCCACACGCTTACAGTCTCCAACACGTGATGGTTGCTACCGGTAGTAATACATAGTGGCAGTTTGCTCATTGGCTGACTAGAAATCCCAGTCAGGAATCATCACAATTTCCATGCAAGGTGGCAAGTTAACAAAGCATGGTAGAGTGCTGTACAGAAAGACACATTACTGGTGCTCATTGTCAAAATGTTGCCTCAAAGTCTTTCTGATTCAAATAGCCCCCCGTTTTGCACCTCTACTAGCCCTGGTATCTGGCAGCTCAAATTCAGCAGCCAGGCCCTCTGCCTTTGCGCTCCACCCCAGGGGAAACTTTTTACCCTTAGCTTAACAAATATTATGGAGCGCGCAGCAGGCTGCTATGACCATGGGAATATTTTCCTCGTTTAGGTCTAACCTGCCAAAAAGGCAGTGCCAGTGTGCTTTTAATCTGCCAAAGGCATATTCCTCTGCCATTTTGTACCTGCTCAGTCTATTGTTGAAGTGCTCCTTGCTGCTGTCCAGGTTTTCCGTGTAAGTCTTCATGAGCCATGGGAGTAAGGGGTACTCTGGGTCTCCCAGGATCACTATGGGCATTTCAACATCCCCCACTGGAATCTTGTGGTCTGGAAAGAAAGTCCCCACTTGTAGCTTTCTGTACAGGCTGGTGTTTCTGAAGATACTTGCGTCATGCACCTTCCCGGACCACCCCACGTTGATGTCAGTGAAACGCCCATAGTGATCCACAAGCGCCTGCAATACCATAGTGAAGTACTCTTTTCTATTGATGTACTCCGTCGCTAGATGGTTCCAAAATTGGAATACGCATGCCATCTATCACCCCTCTGCAGTTAGGGAATCCCATTGCTGCAGAACTATCCACTATTTCGCGCACATTGCCAAGAGTCACAATCCTTCATAGCAGGATGGGATTAATGGCCCTGCAGACTTGCATTACTGCAGCCCCAGCGGTAGACTTCCTGACTCCAAACTGATTTGCGACTGATCGGTAGCTGTCTGGAGTTGCTAGTTTCCACAGAACAATCGCCACATGCTTCTCCACTGGGAGTGCAGCTCTCATTTTGGTGTCCTTGTGCCGCAGTGCTGGGGCAAGCTCTGCACGCAGTTCCTGGAGGGTGGCTTTCTGCACCCTTCTGCAGCCACTGTTCGTCATCCCAGACCTGCATTACAATTCAATCCCACCACTCAGTGCTTGTTTCCTGAGCCCACAAGCGACAGTCCACTGTGTTCAGCTGCCCCGTGAATGCCAAAAGTAATCTGGTGTTGTTTCTTTCCACGGCACGCAGCAGGTCAGGCAACTCTGATTCCTGTTCAGATTGGGAGCTCATGATATACAGGTCTGTCTCATCTTACGCTGGGGTTACGTTCCGCGGTCAGCGCCTAAAGCGAAAACCGCGTATAGTCAAAATTACATTGAGTGTAATGGCGGGCAGAATCGCCCGCCCTACAGAAACAGTATTTAAATTGTTATTTTTCTCTTTTTTTTTTGTTTTTTTCTTGTTTTTGCCGACCGCATAAAGCTGAAATCGCACATGTTAAATGCGCCTAAGATGCGACAGACCTGTACTGCATGACCATCTGCAATGCGTTCATATCAGTGAACACCACAGTAGGGAGCAGTGCAGGATCCATCCTTTCAGACAGAGATGGCGGGCGCACAGTAAACAGGGGCCATTGAAAAATGCTGCGAAACACAGTTGAAAGCCCATGGAATGCTGGGACGGAAAGAACTGTATCGTGGGACATTAAGCCTGCATCCATGGTGCACTGCGATCCACTCCACCTTCCCACAACTCCTAGCTGCAGAAGGTGGCGAGTAGCACAGTGGGATACCTACCCGCAGTGCACTGCTTTCACTGTCGATGCTAGAGCACCAACAGTGGACACGCTCTGCCGACAGAAGGAGCATTGTGTGAACATGCACAAGCGATGCAATAACCCCGTTTTTTGATTGTTGGCTTAACTTGCATTGACAAAACTCTGTAGTGTAGACAAGGCCTAACAGAAACGAGGCTTTCAAAGTGGATTAAGCTAAACCAGAAAAAATACTCTTATTCGAGAATGAGTGTTCACATGGAGCGCTACTCTGAAATAGCTCTAAATTCACACACTGTATTCTGGATTAACTTCCAAATGTAGGCAAGCCCTAACTTATCTTGATACTAGTATAAGTGCACCCATTCTAGGGCTTTTACTAGTATAACTATTTTAGTAAAACAGCCCTTATCGGCATAGTTATACCTGTGCAGTTTACAAGTGTAGGCCAGGCCTAAATGCGTCAACTTCAGGGGTTTGCATCCATGAAACTTGATCAATTTTTAAATTGATTTGGGTACATGGGTGCAACTTTTCTAATATAGACCCAGCCTAACAAGTCTGATGAGCTGGTGGGTGGCCGCTGCTGATGATTAAAACTTCACAAGTCTCCTGTAAAGTAGCCTCTAACAACTTGGGTCAGATGGGAAATGTACCCCCTGGCTTGGCTACAGTGTCACACTCATGTTGAACTGCTCTCTTGCACCCCCTGTCCGATCCCTCGATCCTTTGCTGCTTTTGGTCTCTCCTCTGTATTGCATGTCTGGATGGTTTATTTTTTCTATCCTCCATCTCTCTCTGGTGTTGTGATGAGCTAGCTCATTTGAAAGACTGGGAAGAAGTCCCTCTGCCGACTCGGACTGGTCAACTGGGTAGCGTCCCTGACATAAATATAGAGGAATTAAGTACTAAAAAGCATTACAGCCAAGTAGCAATGGTTGCTGAATTGGTAATATTTGTGTACCCCGAGAGAATAATGGATCTGATCCTGCCCCCACTGAAGTCAATGGGAGTTTTGCAATTGACTTCAACAGGAGCAGGACTGGATCCTAAATTCTACTAATATACCTAGCTCATCTAGCACTTTTATCAGTGTATCTCAAAGACCCAGATCCTCAAAGGAATTTAGGTATCTAACTTCCATTGAAATCAATTGGAGTTAGGCCCCTAAACATCTTGGAGGATCTGGACCAAAGTGCTTTATAAAGCACATCAGTATCATTATCCCCTTTTTACAGATGAGGAAACTGAGGCACAGCAAGGTAAAGTGACTTGCCAAAGGTCATGCAGCAGGCCAGTTGCCAAGCCAGGAAGAGAACCCTCATCTTCTGAGTCCTAATCCATTACTCTATCCACTAGGCAAGGCTATCTTTTATAGTAGAAATTGTTTCATAATAGTGAAAAGGATTTTTACTACAAAAGGACTATTTTTTTCTTGACTGGGGAGGTACAATGTCTTAAAATGCTGCCCACAACCTGTCTACTTGTCATGTCAAACCAATCCAAAAATACTGAGAAATCGGCTTCATTTTCAAAAGCTTTCTCAAGAAATTCGTTCTTTATTTATTAACCCAACAGCTTTTCTAGCTGGACAAAATCCTAATAAAGAAACTATTTATATATCCTCCCTTTTGATCCCTTGGACTGGGATAGTTTATCAGTTCTGAGCTCATTACAGCCTTAAATATGTTACCTATTACATTTAATGGCATATTGCGGGCTCATCTACTAGTAACTCATAAGCATTCTTATTAAAAGTGCTTAGCAACCTGGCGCTGAAGCAACACAAATGTCAGCCTCCTCAAATGAAAATAAAAATCAATTATGCTTTTAAGGGCAGCGAGAGATTAAGCTGCATATAATGCACATTTACAGTATTGTGGAGACCAAAGCCTTTAGGTGCAGTTAGTGGCATTTCATTCTTAATCTTCCTCCTTAATACAGCAGGAGCCATTAAAACAATGAAAAGTAAATCCACATGCCCGTTTCACCGTCTCCTTTAGATAGATTCCTTCAACTGCTTTATTTTATATTTTTTTAGCCGATCAAAAGAATTAATTATAGGCACCCAGACTATTATTATTATTGGGGGACGGAGGAAGAGGGGCCAATCTTGTCGGAAGAGTTATACTTTGCAGCAAGCTACGGGGAAGGAGCGAAATGTAAAAGGAGAATTAATTTTCAAGGATCTCATTCAATTGGTGTTGGAGGATGATACTTTCCCCTCCGGATTTTTGACCAGATCATTGGAAAGACCAACGAGAGGCTGCCCCAGAGAACTAGCTCCAGGTTCTTTACATTTGGCCCAATGCACATTGGGACGGTGCTTTCAGAATTTAGTCAGTGCTGTGAGAATACTCACAGTGCAAGGCACCACTGTGCAGACATCCCACACAGCCCTTATTATTTGTATTGCACGAGTGCCTACAGGCCGAGGTCAGGGCCTTATTGTGCTAGGTACTGTATAATAAGGCACTGTCCCTGCCCTGATGCGCTTATAAGCCAAATAGACATGACAGATGACGGGGAAAAGGAGAGGTGAAGTGACTTGTCAGACTTCACATAGCAGGTCAGCTAGTGGAGCAGGGGCTAGAACCAGCGGCGGCTCTAGGCACCAGCGCTCCAAGCGCGTGCCTGGGGCAGCAAGCCGCAGGGGGCGGCCTGCTGGTCACTGCGAGGGCGACGGTCAGGCAGCCTTCGGTGGCTTGCCTGTGGGGGGTCCACCGGTCCCGCGGATTTGGCGGCAATTCGGCGGCGGGGACGCCGAAGCCGTGGGACCGGAGGACCTCCCGCAGGCGCGCCGCCGAAGCCGCGGGACCGGGGACCTCCCGCAGGCGGGACGCCGAAGGCAGCCTGCCTGCCGTGCTTGGGGCGGCAAAAAAGCTAGAGCCGCCCCTGGCTAGAACTATGGATTCCTGGGCCTTGGTCTAGTGCTCTAGCCATTAGACATCACTGTCTTCTTTTTGTCAGGGTCCTGGAAGAAAACATAAAACCATCACTGATAAAATGTGCAGGTGACACCAAAACTGGGGCTGTGGTAAATAACGAAGTGGACAGGCCACTGATTCAGAGCGATCTGGATTGCTTAGTAAACTAGGCACAAGCCAACGGTATCTGTTTTAATACTGCTAAATGTACATGTATGCATCTAGCAACAAAGAATGTAGGCCATGCGTACCAGATGGCGGACTTTATCATGGGAAGCAGTGACTCAGAAAAAGATTTTGTGGTCATGGTGGATAATCAGTTGAACGTGAGCTCCCAGTGTGATGCTGTGGCTAAAAGAGCTAATGCAACTTGAGGAGCAGAGAGGTTATTTTACCTCTGTATTTGGAACTGGCTGCTGGAATACTACATCCAGTTCTGGTTCCCACAATTCAAGAAGGTCTTGATATATTGGCGAGGGTTCACTGAAGAGCCATGAGAATGATTGAAGGATCATTCTTCATTAATGATCTGCATGATGGGATGGATTGCACCCTCAGCAAGTTCGCGGATGACACTAAACTGGTGAGAGAGGTAGATATGCTGGAGGGTAGGGATAGGATCCAGAGTGACCTAGACAAATTGGAGGATTGGGCCAAAAGAAAGCTGATGAGGTTCAACAAAGACAAGTTCAGAGTCCTACACTTAGGACGGAAGAATCCCATGCACTGCTACAGCCTGGGGACCGACTGGCTAAGCAGCAGTTCTACAGAAAAGGACCTGGGGATTACAGTGGACGAGAAGCTGGATATGAGTCAGCAGTGTCCCTTTTTTGCCAAGAAGGCTAACAGCATATTGGGCTGTATTAGTAGGAGCATTGCCAGCAGATTGAGGGATGTGATTACAGGTCTGTCTCATCTTACGCTGGGGTTACGTTCCGCGGTCAGCGTCTAAAGCAAAAGCCGCATATAGTCAAAATTACATTGAGTGTAATGGCGGGCAGAATCGCCCGCACTACAGAAACAGTATTTAAATTGTTATTTTTCTCTTTTTTTGTTGTTTTTTTTCTTGTTTTTGCCGACCGTGTAAAGCTGAAATCGCACATGTTAAATGCACCTAAAATGCGACAGACCTGTATTCCCCTCTATTCGGCACTGGTGAGGCCACATCTGGAGTATTGCGTCCAGTTTTGGGCCCCCCACTACAGAAAGGATGTGGACAAATTGGAGAGAGTCCAGCGGAGGGCAACAAAAATCATTAGGGGGCTGGGGCACATGACTTATGAGGAGAGGCTGAGGGAACTGGGCTTGTTTAGTCTGCAGAAGAGAAGAGTGAAGGGGGATTTGATAGCAGCCTTCAACTACCTGAAGGGGGGTTCCAAAGAGGATGGAGCTTGGCTGTTCTCAGTGGTGGCAGATGACAGAACAAGAAGCAATGGTCTCAAGTTGCAGTGGGGGAGGTCTAGGTAGGATATTAGGAAACACTATTTCACTAGGAGGGTGGTGAAGCACTGGAATGGGTTACCTAGGGAGGTGGTGGAATCTCCATTCTTAGAGGTTTTTAAGGCCCGGCTTGACAAAGCCCTGGCTGTGATGATTTAGTTGGGGTTGGTCCTGCTTTGAGCAGGGGGTTGAACTAGATGACCTTCTGAGGTCTCTTCCAACCCTAATCTTCTATGATTCTATTATTAGAAAACATGCCTTATAATGACAGACTCCAGGAGCTCAATTTATTTAGCTTAACAAAGAGAAGGTTAGGGGGTGATCTGATCAGTCTAAAGTACCTACATGGGGAACAAATATTTGATAACAGGCTCTTCAGTATAACACATGACTGGAGTTGAAACTATAAAAATTCAGATTGGAAAGGAGGTGTACATGTTTAACAGTGAGGGTGATTAACCATTGAAGCTATTTACCAAGGGTTGTGGTGGTTTCTCCATCACTGGCAATATTTAAATCAAGATTGGTTGTTTTTCTAACAGATCTGCTCTAGGAATTATTTTGGGGAAGTTCTCTGGCCTGTGTTCTACAGGAGGTTAGACTAGCTGATCACAGTGATACCTTCTGGCCATTGAAGTCCTATGTTTAAAGAGGCTGGGTGGTCTTCGTGTTGAGTGGCTGGATGGATATCTGGGTTCAATTCTTGGCAGACGTCTTCCTGTGTGACCTCAACCAGGTGTGCTAATCTCTCTGTGCCTCAGTCTCCCCCTCTATAAAACAGAGATAAGCCTTCCCTTCCTAGCAGGGGCATTGTGAGGATAAAGCTATCAGGGTCTGAGAAGCACTTAGATATTACAAAGATAAGTGCCATAGAGAAGACTATAAATAATAAAAATAAATAAAAAGCCAGTTAATACGTGGTGCAAATGGGCTTACCAAGCCTTCTGTACCAGATGAATTTCTTCCTTAGTGCAGATATGATCAATAAAAGTAATAAATATGAACCTCAGTACTGAGTCTCAGTGCCTTGATTTATATTAAATAATATGTACCCCTCTTCCATTTATTGCTGATGTAGAAGAGCTGTTTGGATTCTGGACCAGCCCTTCTAAGGATTCTTGGGCTGCAGAAGACTGAGAGGAGACATAACAGTTTTCAAGTACATAAAAGGTTGTTACAAAGAGGGAGAAAATTTGTTTTTGTTAACCTCTGAGGACAGGACAAGAAGCAATGGGCTTACACTGCAGCAAGGGAGGTTTAGGATGGACATTAGGAAAAACTTTCTAACTGTCAGGGTGGTTAAGCACTGGAATAAATTGTCCAGGGAGATTGTGGAATCTCCATCATTGGAGATTTTTAAGAGCAGGTTAGACAAACACCTGTGAGGGATGGTCTAGATAATACTTAGTCCTTCCATGAGTGCAGGGGACTGGACTAGATAACCTCTTGAGGTCCCTTCCAGTCCTATGATATAATGACCAAAATTTTCAAACCAGGAATCCTGAAGGTAGGCTCCTAAGTAGAGCTGGGAGAATTTTTTTTTGGCCTAAACCCTTTATTTTTTGTCTTCTTTTCAATATGCAAATTTTTCTGAAAAACTTCATTTTTGGATCAACCAGAAACAATTTTTTGGGGGGCTTTTTGGAATTTCCAGCAAACTGAAAAATCAGTTATTGCACAGCTCTACTCCTAAATCCATATTTAGACACATAAATAATGGCTTGTCTACACTTGAAAGTTAATTCAGATTAAGGCAGGGTGTGAATTTAAAGCACAGTAGCTATTTCTGAATAATGCTAGTATTATTTGGACACTCTTATTCCAGATGGAAAAATGCCTTGTTCCTATTTAGCTTAATCCATTTTAGAACAGGGCACTCTTATTCTGGAATAAGAATGTCCATCCATGGAGATTTTCAAGAATAATTATTCTGAAATTACTCCCTGTGTAGATAAGCCTTTAGTGTCCTGATTTTCTGAGCTGAGGAGTATCTGCCATTCCATGTACTGATATGTTTACTTGCTGTTATATTATTCAACTACTAGCTGGCTCTGTGTGGAGTCTCAGATCAGTCACAGTCCTTGTTATACAAGGCAGACAAAGTTGGAAGATGAGCTGTGCAAAAGCCTGTCTGATTGCTGGAGCTGTATTGTTGAACTAACACCTCCTATTTAAGAAGGCCTGATTCCATGTACCAGGAAACCCCTGTTGGCTTTTAGACAGTGAAAGCACCTCTAGGACTAGAACCTGGAGGTTCTAGGCCACTGATGCTTCTGCATTGCCAGCAGGAGCTCGGGCTGGCTTTCTGCTGGCAGATCCTGTCAAGCTAGACAGTGCAGGAAGTACCACCCAATGGGGCCTGAGTGGCGGCCTCCCTCAGCCCACTGATTGGCCCAGGCCGGTATATAAATCAGGAAGCCATTACAGCGAGCTGTCTGAGGAATGATGCAATATGCCTGTTTGCTTCTGCTCCAGGACCTTGCCTTACTATGAACCTGACACTCTGGATCCTGACCCCATTTCATCCCTGATGCTGCTACTTGCCTTCTGTCTGTAATCGGTGCCTGACCTTGACTTCCTGATATCCTGACCTGCCTTGACTCCAACTCCGCTACTCACCTCCTGCCTGCAACCCAGTGCCTGACCCTGAGTTCTTGGTATCCTGACCCAGCCCGACTCTGCTATGTGTCTCCTGACTGCAACTTGGTAACTGACTGCTGCCCATGGCCTGGCCCTGAGAGACAGTGAGCACAAATCAAAACTGCATAGCATTGGCAGAATCCTCTCTGGCCAATTGATTTGGAGCCTGTGCTGGAAAGAAGTGCCCAATATGGCGCAAGAAGGCACAGAAATGTAATATAGCCTATTACCTGTGGGGCTAATACCTTGGGGGGGAGGAGAATGTATGTACTTGACCCACCTACTGCCCAGTCCTGTGGCAAGGTCCCATGCAGGTCTGGAAGGAGGGAGGAAACTGTTATGGAGGTAGCTGAGTCTCTTTTCCACATGGATGGTGCACAAAGAGAACCCTCTGCACATGGATCTCTGGAACATGATTGGTTCCTAAGTAAGGGTGTGGCCTCCTAGGGAATAGAATCTTCATTATAATGATTAATAGTAATCCCTAGCTCTTATATAGCCCTCTGCTTCTGTAGATTTCAGTGTTGTACAAGGAAGACCAGTGTCGTTGTCCCTATATTACAGATGAAGTGGCAGGAAATGAGGCCCAGTGAAGTGACTTGCCCAAGGTCACCCATCAGGCCAGTAGCAGAGCTGAGAATAGAAAACTGGTCTCCTGAGTTCCAGTCTAGCCAGTAAGCAACACTGCCTAGGTATTGGACTCTTATCGTGAATGTTATGGACTTTTAAAAATTATATATTGTTACTTATATTTGTAACTTCTTTAGATTATTATGCCCTAAGCACCTGTCTTCAAAGAAACCCGGACGTTGCACACAATCAGACTGAGCTGGCTGAAAATGCTGTGTGACTGTTTCTCTCCAATAGATGGTGCTGTGAAACTAGCCTTTAAACATCCCGACATTAACTGGCAGAGCACCTAACTTCTCACCATCATTCTGGTTACTTTAGAATAATAAAGTTGAATAGGATGCCATTTAAAAATCAGTGCCTGGATCTTCAGCAAGGTAAATCAGTGATCTGCACCTGTGGAAGATCTGGCCTTCTAAGTACAGGTAGTGATGTCTGTTGGGATGTAATTCCATGACGGGTGCAAATGATCAGAAAGCAAGTGTGAATGGTAATGTACTTTAGCCTGCACAGCCTTGGCAGTAAGTAGGGGCCTGATTCTCCTCTGCTGTTCACCTCGTTCAGTCATTGACACTTGAGCAATCAGAGCCCAAAGTGGGTGTGATCTGCAACTGTTCTGATTTTTAGTTGCATTTTTACTCCCACTTTGCACAGATGGAAACAAGTGGAGGATCATGACTGATGTGGTCAAAACAAGTGTAATTTACAAACCAAGGCTAAATTATGTTCAGTTGCGCTGGCATAAATCCAGAGTAACTCCACTGGAGTCAACACAGATGCTGGTCCCAAGAGAGGGAAAGGGCAGGAAAACCAACTACCAAAAGTATGTGTGATAAAGTAGGGATGGGCTGACAGCGTCTTATAAAACACTACTGCAGAGAGCAACTGGCTGTGGGAGATTGAATTGAATGATCTAATAAATCTCTGCCTTCTGATTTCTGTGACCTTTCCTGCTCCTGTTAGTAGCTTTTCCTGCTACAGCCAATTGAATTCTGCCCCTTTGATTGTTCACGCTCATTGACTAACAAACGGGAGCAAGTTACACGCCCTTGCCACTTACAACTTTTTGCTGATGTGACCTGCTGTCTATGTTACGAGTTACATAAAATCTGGGCCTGCTTTAAAAGGACGTAAGGGAGTTACTCCAGGTATAAATTTGGCTCCTTGCAAATAGTTTGGTCCTGATTCTGTAGTCTTACTTGGGCAAAGCTGCAGGAACTGCCCTTTAAGATTACATCTATAAAAATTATGGGCTAGATCCATAATTTACAGCAGCTGGAAGATCTGACAATTTGCTGATGTGTCTGTATTGTGTACAAATATAGCCACCCAGTTCAGCCCTGTATTTTTAGCTTGTGCCTAACTTTAAGCATATGGCTTTCAGGGAGTGTCCGTGTACTTACAGTGCTTAGCAGAATCGGGGCCAGGAATATATACACCCATATAATACATGATTGATCTGCCCCATGAGACTGTCTTCCTGAGTGAGGGGAAGAAAGATAACTTATGAGTGAGTAACTTATAGCCAGGAGTGAGTTTTCTTGACCTCTTCTCTGGAGTGAAGATTGACGTCATAGAGAACCAGTCATTGTGTATTATTTTCTGTATATAGGGGATGTGTGTTTTCCTTCTGCTTTCCTCCAAAAATGAAACACTTGAAAGTGACAGCCTGGAACATTGGAATGTTTGGTAATCTAAGCTAATGGGCACTGCTAGAGTTTCAGTGTCTGGGTGCTACTATTTTGTTGAAGTAAAATAGCCATGATCACACTTGGATTAGGAACTGATACACACTGAAAGGGGCAAAGGGCAGTTAGTTGTCCAACTCTCACTGAAAGTCAGTGGAAATGGGCCACCAAACTCCTATTTGTACCTTTGAAATCTCCTCTTCTGTACGTATTTGAATAAATATTTTATTTAAAATTAATTTGGGACGTGGAACATTTATTCCCAATATGAAACTCAAGGTCAGACATTTGGCCAATATCGTATATGAGGATTTAGCAACATTAGTGGCAGTAAAACAAACATAGCTAAATTTCCTTTGCCCTGAAGATGTATTTCTTAATATAACAATAGTAGTGCTCCCTTCCATGAAATTAGCATCACTGTGACTTTTTTCAGTAGCGGCTAAGCCCATGGCAATGCTGGTTTTATATCTAATTTTTTTATGGAAGATATTATACGAGCAGCATTCTGCATACCCTGAGTTCGTTTTTTGCATTGCGCCTCTAAAATATCATGAAGCCTTTCAAAAATGACCATTTGAAAGATATCTCCACTAAACCAGCTTGAATACTATTGGCTAGATCCAAAGTCCATTAAAGTCAATGGGAGTTTTTTCACTGACATCTGTGAACCTGGGATCGATGTCTGGACCATTTGATCAGTATTTGAACTTAGGAAGACAGTAGCCACTCTGAGAAGTTCCAGAGGATTTTTTTTTTATCTTGTTTTTCTTTATTGGTATTCTTAGCTGCCTTCCAAAGAGCTAAGGTAGATTGTAAATTCTTTGGGACATGGATCACGTATGCTTTCCTTTATGTACAGGGCCAAGCACAGCATCAGAACTTAATAGTCAGTAAAACAATAATTAAGAAAAGAAGCAAGCAGGACAAGATCAATATAAATGGTCAGTTTTCAGAATGGAGAGAGGTAAATAGTGGTGTCCCCGAGGGGTCTGTACTGGGACCAGTACTGTTTAACATATTCATAAATGATCTGGAAAAAGGGGTGAACAGTGAGGTGGCAAAATTTGCAGATGATACAAAACTACTCAAGATAGTTAAGTCCCAGGCAGATTGTGAAGAGCTACAAAAGGATCTCTCAAAAGTGGGTAACTGGTCAACAAAATGGCAGATGAAATTCAATGGTGATAAATGCAAAGTAATGCACATTGGAAAACATAATCCCAACTCTACATATAAAATGATGGGGTCTAAAATTAGCTGTTACCACTCAAGAAAGAGATCTTGGAGTCTTTGTGGATAGTTCTCTGAAAAAATCCACTCAATGTGCAGCGGCAGTCAAAAAAAGTGAACAGAATGTTGGGAATCATTAAGAAAGAGATAGATAAAACAGAAGATATCGTATTGCCTCTATATAAATCCATGCTACGCCCACATCTTGAATACTGCGTGCAGTCGCCCTATCTCAAAAAGGATATGTTGGACTTAGAAAAGGGCAACAAAAATGATTAGGGGTATGGAACGGCTGCCGTATGAGGAGAGATTAATAAGAATGGGACTTTTCAGCTTGAAAAAGAGATGACTAAGGGGGGATATGATAGAAGTCTAAAAATCATGACCGGTGTGGAGAAAGTAAATAAGGAAGTGTTATTTACTCCTTCTCATAACACAAGAACTAGGGGCCACCAAATGAAATTAATAGGCAGACGGTTTAAAACAAACAAAAGGAAGTCTTTTTTCACATAACACACAGTTAACCTGTGGATCTCCTTGCCAGAGGATGTTGTGAAGGCCAAGACTATAATGGGGTTCAAAGAGAACTAGATAAATTCATGGAGGATAGGTCCATCAATGGCTATTAGCCAGGATGGGCAGGGATGGTGTCCCTAGCCTCTGTTTGCCAGAAGCTGGGAATGGGCGACAGGGGTTGGATCACTTGATGATTACCTGTTCTGTTCATTCCCTCTGGGGCACCTGGCATTGGCCACGGTCGGAAGACAGGATACTGGGCTAGATGGACCTTTGGTCTGACCCAGTATGGCTGTTCTTAAGAGTAAAGAGGGAGTTCCAAGGAGATTAGAGGCATACATGACCCCTGCAACGAGGACAAGTGTGCAGAAAAGAAAGTATCAAATAATCCGTGTATTACGGAGAGAAACTATGCAAACATCTGCTACATTCAAGGTACAAACCATTGTCGCTTCCCCAACTTGGAATATTATGGTATCTCCAGAATTCAGCATGTATACTTACATCCTTAAGACTTGGTGTATTCCTATCCATGTATGCTTTCTTGACATCCTTATGCCATTATGTATGCAAATCAGGAAAACTGCAATAGATGGCTCTTGAGTTGATCCAAAAAAGGGGGAATTTTGTGATTTCCCCCCCCCAAAATTTCCACCCTTTTTTCAGAATTTTGAAAATCTGAAATGTCAGAAGTCCGACAATCTTGCCCAGTTTTATAGCTACTTGAAAAACAGGGGTGAGGAAATCATGAAAAATTAATTCACACTGTCCTTATTTCGTTATAATTTTAATGTTCTGTCAAAAATTTCAGCCACCTTATTTGCACCTGGCATCTATCTACTCCTTATTTTCACAAAGTCTCCCCTCTTGCTTGAGAAAAGAAGGCTGATGGGGGGGGGGAGGGGGAACGGACAGACCTGTTACCATCTTCAACATATTTGATGACTGTTGATCAATTGCTGCCCATGTTCACTGAAGGTAAGCAAGATGTAACAGGCTTAATCTGCAGCAAGGGAGATCTTGGTTAGATATTAGGAAAAACGTTCTAAGGACAGGGAGAGTTAAGCTCTGAAATAGGTTACCAAGAGCACTGGAATCCCCATCACTGGAGGTTTTTATGAATAGTTTAGACAAACACCTGTTAGGGAAAGTCTAGGTCGGGTCGGCAACCTTTCAGAAGTGGTGTGCCAAGTCTTCATTTATTAACTCTAATTTAAGGTTTCGCGTGCCAGTAATACATGTTAACGTTTTTAGAAGGTCTCTTTCTATAAGTCTATAATATATAACTAAACTATTGTTGTATGTAAAGTAAATAAGGTTTTAAAAATGTTTAAGAAGCTTCATTTAAAATTAAATTAAAATGCAGAGTCCCCCGGACCGGTGGCCAAGACCCGGGCAGTGTGAGTGCCACTGAAAATAAGCTCACGTGCCGCCTTCAGCATGTGTGCCATAGGTTGCCTACCCCTGGTCTAGGTGTACTGTGTCCAGTCTCAGGGCAGAGAGCTACATTAAGAGATGCATAAGTAGGGTGATGGTGTAGCAATATGAACACCTTATAACACTGAATCATCAGGTGTAGATCAGTCCGGCTACAATCTACCCCAGGGAAAGTCACAATCTTGATTATCCCCTGCAAACTTTTTTTTACATTATTAATCATACAAACGTGTAATTAAGTATCTGAGTGGGCAAGCTCTCTTCTCCATAGACACCTCACAGTGTAATAATGACTCCACGAGACGCTGCTGACAAAGCTTTAAGCGTCGTCAGCACCTAGGCATTCTCATCAAGAACAGGTGAAATGTCCTGTAGCGAGATGATGACTAAGTCCTGCTGCTTTTCAAGACAAATTCAGCGAAACTGCAGTTGAAGTGGGAGAGAGCCGAAAGCGGGGCGTGAAGTCCAGGGCTAACGATTTGCGTCTGTGAAGCAGGAAAACACCAGATCAAATCTAAACTTTAGAAGGGAGGGGGACCCAGCCCAGGGTGTGGTCACTTGTGAGTTTAGGTCATTTACAAATAGGATCCTTGCTGTAAAGAACCCGATCGTTACAGCCCGGAAGCAGCTGGCGTTGTTTTGTTGACAGATCCGTTGTAATTTGGGGGTGTAAACAGTTTGATGGGCGAGGTGTCGGCTTCCCCCACCCCAGGGACCTGTGTATCAAATTCTTGTGCAGAGGCAGAAGGCTCAGACGCAACCTTTGCCTTTTTTCCTCGGCGTGTGCAGCGCCGGAGCCCCTGGGGGTGAAAAGCAGGGGGCTTCTGCTCGTGACTTGTTGACTGTCCAAGAACAACCATCTCTGGCAATTTCCTCTCCCTCTTACTAGTCTGGCCGGGGAACTGGGTGTCTGCTAAACAATGTTCCTCCAGCCAGCAGGCTTCCTAACCCCCTCTTCGGGAACGTGGTCACCAGAGTGAAGGTCTAACCACAGCCAGGAGACCAGCTCTCTCCTGGCAGATGGGCTAGGGCGAGGGGGGTCTCGCTTCCCCTTGGATGACCACGCCTCTCCCCACACGAATCAAAACACCGCTGCGGTTTATGCTTTGCTCCCTCGAGGAGCCCAGTTAAGATAAATCGCCGTTTCCCCCTGCGCCCGCAACTCCTCACCGCCCTCCTTCAGACCAGACCGCATGGTGCAGCGCTGCGAAAGCCCAGCCAGGGGGACAAGCGACCGCGCAGCTCGGCCTCCTTGGAAGAGTCCGGATCCGTCCAACCCCCAAAGCGGCGCCACCGCTGTCGCTCCAGAAGCACCCGCGACTCTATGTCCCTACCCACCTCTTAGGTACATCCAGAAGAATCCGAATCAAATGACAGGGGCCACCAGGGCGGTTCAGAAACTGTGCGCGGCTTGTCTTTCCACCCCCGCTTTGGGGGATGCAGAATTTGCTAGTAGCCTCCCCCAAGCCCCTTTCCCTAAATCCTGCCCTGGGAGCCCCGCTCCCCTTTTAACGCAAGGTTTGATTCCCGCTCGCTGCGATGGAGGCAGCTAGAGAACCGACAGGGGAAGTCCACCGGGGGTCACTCCTGGTTGCAACGAAATGTGCCCAATTGCAAAGGAATTGAAAGTTGTGTGCGCGCGGAGAGGGGGCTGGCCGGTGCCTGTCGCCTCCTCTAACGAAGCTGTCCGGGCGCATAGCGGGCTGTGTTTGCAACGGATCATACATAGGATCATGTCAAAGCCTGGGAGACACGTGGACGCGCGGCGATCTGATTAAATTCCCTTTTATCCATGCAGCTGGGCACGCATCTATCCTATATCTGGATGCAAGTTTCATTGCAAGGAATAATGGAGCAAGCAATCCTAAAATAAAGGGGCGAGGGTGGGAAAGAAGCGGGAGGGAGGTAACACAGATCTAGTTAATTTGCTGTCTTGGCAGTGCCCTGCACCGAATCCATCCTGTGCAGCACAGCCCACTTCAGTTGCAGACAAGTGTGTAATAATCTAAACTAAACTAAACGGGACACATGGGGGGGGGGAGGGTGGAGTAGAAGCTAGTTAATTTCTTCCCTTGTCAATTGCCCCTCATGTAGAGTTTCTCTTAAACCTAGCCCCCTCCCCTGCTAATTAAACTTCTTGCACCCCATGACTGCAATCATTGGGGGCCGGGGTGGGTGGGAGGCGGGATTGAAACCCACTATAATTGGCAAAGAAAATCTTGCAACGGCTGGAAAAGGTCATTGAAGGAGTTGGCTGCAAAAATATAATCTAAAAAGAGTGGCAGGCATGCGCAGTGCGAGGATGCCATATTGGAATGAGTCTGTAGTAAGTGAGAGACGGAGAGAGAGAGACGGATCGCCTCTTCTGAACTGAGCTGAAGGGTCTTTGCCATTTTAGACACTGGGGGAGGGAAAAACTTCACCCAGGTAAGACAGCGCGCCAGGCGTATTTCCATATGTGGACGAAGCTTTGATCTGCCTGAGGCGATCGTGTTTGCGCCGCTGGGGTGGACAGGGGAGCTTTATTTTCAGGTTTATTAAAAGGCGGAGAAAAAAAAAAAAAAAGCTTGGACAGAGGGTGAAGAAAAATAAAAAAAAAAAGCTGGCGTGTTTTCTTAAAAATGTGAGCGAGCAAGTTGTTGCAAAGTGGTTGGCTCTGCGTGTCCCTGGCCGCGTTTGCACATACAGATCTAGAGACTCGATTCTAGATACCTGCACTCAGGGTGGCTTTTTTTTTTTTTTTTAAATAGTGTGATTGCCTTTCTTTTGCAATGCATTGGAGAGTTGTCGTGGGCAGGGTTTGCGATGCATGTGCCATGCATCGCATGTAGTTTTTTGGAGGGTTGCGGGTGGATTTTTTCTTTTCTTTTGGAGCGTGCCACATTTTAGAGACCTGCAGACCCTCTCTCTCTTTTTAAAGTAATATCCTGTCATTTGGTGCTTTCCTGATATAAGCTCATGTGACCTCCTTTCGAATTTACTAGACTGCTGTATCTCTTGAGAGAGTTATTTTGTGTGTGTGGGTGGGTGTTTTTAAATCGGCAGAAAATACAAAATGTGTGTGTTGTTGTTTTTTTAAGCTTGAAAGGGGATGAGATGCCAAATTTCCCAGCCCTGATCCATATACATTTTTTCTATAGAGCTAGAGAACTGCGGTAAATGAATATTTATAAAGCTTGTCAGTTTCAACATGGCGGGTTAAGGTACCTTTAAAACTGAAAATAAACATTTAGAGATGGGGGGGGGATAAAACTTGGGGTGCTACATGTTTGATTCAACTCTGCTTTGTTGCCCAGGGAGGTGCTTTAGCGAATTCCATGGGAAATAGAAGAGTGGGGATCATGCCCCAGTTTTTTCCACTGGCAGACTTCTTGGTGTGAAAAGTACATCACACAAGGCAGAGGAACCAAAGTGTGTGTGTGTGTGTGTGTGAGAGAGAGAGAGAGAGAGAGAGAGAGAGAGAGAGCGCGCTCGGGAGAAACCATCAAAAGGGGACCTGGACTCTGGCACCAAACGATGCCCAAACTGCAGACAGGCTATGAAAAATAAATGCGGAGAGACACAACAATAATTTATTTTACATTAAAACGAGGCGAGTCCTAGGATGAGACATTCTTTCGGAGCTCCTGGCATCTCTGCTGCCAAGCCTTTTCTGATCAGTTAGATGCAGTGAACCGGTGATGTGTTTTTCTGTTGTTTTTATTAAAAAATAATAATAATAGAGGGGGAAAAAGCTCTGTACATCTAGCTGCGTGGAGATTTGTCCTGCAAAACAGGCTGTTTCATCTTTTATCATGAGAGGACGAGGCACGTTGCAATAAAAATTCTCTTTGCCCAGAGAGCCTTTAAAAAGCAAGGATCAAAACGTGAACCTGTCGTCTACAGAGCATGCAAATCAGAGACTTTGGAGGGGGCAGAGAAGTGGTTTGGTGGAAGGAGTTGTGCGTACTCTTTCCTAGTTCCTAATTTGAAATGCATTTCCAGGAGGGCAGGGGGAGTGGAGGAGGCGGCAGGCTGGTTGAAATACCAGAGAAACTTCCTTGTTTGAGTTCAGGCAACATTTTTGGTTGCTGTTGTTGGATGATCAACTTTTTTTCCCCGGCCAACCGTCTGCGGCGTGGTTGAGGCCACTGAGGGGAAGGAAAGCAGAACCGCAAGTGTCCACCTCACCCTATCCGCGTGGACACTAGTGAGAAGGGATCATCTTTTTAAGAGCGGGGCAGGGGGGAGGAGAGAGAACTGGGGGGGGGGGTGTCTAATTTTGCTCTTTGCCTTAGAGATGCGATTTACTAGCTTGCTAGCAGGACAGCACCCGTGATTAATGGGATCGGTGTCTTCTGTGTTGCGACGCCAACAGAGGTCGCCTTTTGCAAANCCCGCCCCCCCCCCCCCCCCCCGCGTCCACACAAGTTTTGCTGCCGGACGCTTCGACTCCCAGAGTTGGGGACGAGGCGATCTGGACCTGGCGATCTCTGGCCAACTTCAGTGGCGCGGCGTTGCGGGCTGTTGTCAAATGAAACAGCTGCTGGATGAAGGGTGCACAGTGGAGGCGCCGCGTGAATGAACCCACTCCGGTTTGGACGGCGTGGAAAGAGATCGAGGCATTGACAAGCCCCCAGCCCGGCCCGATGCTGCGGCTTTGAAGATCTGCCCTTCCCAATCCGCTTTGCCTCCGTGTGGCACTCTGGAAACGCCTGTGAGCGGCGAGAGCTGGCAGCTCCGCAGAAAAGCAACTCCCCCCCCCCTCGACGGTGCCCTCCTGATAAACGAGCTCAGAGCAAGCAGGGAGGGAGGTCGGTGCGGGATCGCAGTCCACCCAGTACAGTGGGGGGGTCTCCCTTCCCCTTTGGCTTCAGAGAATCCCACTAAAGAATCTAAAACCGGCCTAAAATGGCTCTTTCCTTGCAAACTGCGAATTCAGAGGGGACCACCTCCCTTGCACTCACGTGGCTCATGACACGTTTGAGAATTAACTCTAAATCCCCGAGACTCTATAGAAGATCGCAGTCTGGGGGATTTCGAGTGTTATGTATCTACCGGTATATTGTGTCGTGGATGCAACTGTACCGTGCAAGGAGATTCAGTGATTGCAGCCGAGGTGTAGCCCCCTGAGTGTGTGTGTTGTGCAGGAGGAGGAAAGGACTGAGCCTGGAGGCATTGCAAGCTCCAGACCCTGCCTCCATGCAAGCTGAGTCCTCTGTGCAAAATCCATCTCTTTCTGCTGAGGCAATAAAGAAACACATCAAGAGGTTTTTCATTTAAAGGGACCGCTTTCCCCCAAAGCACTGCATGGTGCTTTATGCTTTGGATGGAGGATGAGCCTTGCTTGGCTACTCCTTCAGTTCCCTCAGCTAATGGGTTCCCAAGAGAGAAGGGAGGGGGGCGGGAGGGAGATCTCGGAACTATTTCTTGGGACTGTAAGAGCCTCAAACATTCTTCCTTGCAAGGATGAGCTCTGAACTGGGATGCTGGAGAGAGGGAGGGAGGGAATTGCCTTCAGTGGTAATTGGATTGGAAGAAAAAGTGTAAGACTTTTTTCTTTGAGAGGATTTAATTTCTCCTGAAATGTCCTTGCCCTTTATCTGAGCTCTCCTCTTATTCCATTTGGTTAGAATAAACGCGCTCATGCAAATTCTCTCTCTGTTGCCCATTTTGTCTGCTTGCAGCTTTAGGTTCCGAAAGCGTCCCCAAGTGGGCGTGGGGGGAAATACCTTCAGGTGCCAGTGTTCTCCTGTTCTAGTGCAGTAGATGGTAACTGTGAAACACATTGTCGGTGTATCGTTTCCTTCATCTAGTCCAGTGGTTCTCAGACTTTTGTACTGGTGACCCCTTTCACACAGCAAGCCTCTGAGTGCGACACCCCCCCCCATACATTAAGAACACTTTTTTATATATTTAACACCATTATAAATGCTGGAGCAAAGCAGGGTTGGGGTGGAGGCTGACAGCTCGCGACCCTCCCCTGTAATAACCTCCTCTGGGGATCAGACTCTTGGGGCTAGATCAGTTTTACAACAGACTGTCGGAGTGCTCAATCTTCCTGACAAGTATCCTGCTGGGTGGATAGATACAGAGACGCAGGTACCACTTGCTAAGGTAAAACGCCCATTGACTTGTTTGGGAGCTTCGTCTGAGTAAGGACCGCAGAATAGAGGGCCTCACTGTGGTGTGATATGATCTTTGATCCTGTCCACATGAACACACACACACACCCCACGCTGACCCCTATTGTGGGTTTGTGTTTGTTCCGTACATAGCCTTTCAGTTTTCTAGCCTCAGATGTGAGGTTTATTAGGTCTGTGTCCATCATGCCCTATTACACTTCTGTTCCCCTCCCACCCTCTTGTTGGTGTCTTGGAGTACAACAGCACAAATGTCTGTGTGGAGGTTGTCAGGCTGCAGGTGAGTTCTTGGGAGGTTTACTGCAGAGAGGAGCGAAATGAAATACAGAGCCGAGGCAATGGCAATGTAATGACCCAGGTGGCTCTAGCAAACATTCATATGAAGCTGATCTCTTCTCACTTAAAGGAGGCAGAGCGCTGATGCCAACTCCCTTCAGCAGCAAAGAGAAATAGATCATAGGGTGACTTTTTTTTTAAGCAGCTGTTGACACCTGTATAATGTGATCGTTATTAACAAACCCATCTTTATCGAGCAGAAGCTAAGATACAGGGAGCAAACAGAATCAAGTAGCATTTTTATCCTATCTTGGCAATTGTCACCTCTGCATTAGGCAAAGAGAGCTTGAATATAATAGGGCTAGAGAAGGCTTCTCTGTTTCCGTTCAGGGGATGTCTTTGTTGCTGTTGTTTGATTGCTTCACTGTGGTTTGCTTTCTATAGGTGAATGAATTGGGATGCTGCTCAGACGAACAGGAATGTGGTTAGTTATAAGATCAGCGATGCCAAGGGTTGGCTGTCTTTAAGAGTGAGATTTACCGCTCCAAAGAGTGAGATTCAAGGCCAAAGAGTGAGACTTTCTCATCTTTGTTCCTTGGTGACATCCAATAGTCCAGGTTTTTAATCCAACCAGCATTTAATAGTTTGTTTTAAAATGTACACTGCTTAATACTGCATATGAAACTCTTAAATATACTAATTCATACTAAAGTCTAGGGCATGTGAGAATTCTATATGCAATGCAAACAAGTGGATTTTAATAAAAATGATTTGCTAGTTGGAACAAAAGCCTGGATGGTTGGAGATCCCTGAGGACCAGAGATGATAACCCCTGCTTGAGGCACACAGTCAGTGGACAGGACAAGAGAAATATTCAAAAATAAACTTTTAATATAAACCTAATAAAAAAGAAAACTGTTTTATCAATACAACAATATGTTTGGTTTGCATATCATCTTGTCATAGTGATCATCCATTTGAAAAATACAGTACAAATATTTGGTTTGTATATTACTGCTCGTATTACATTTACAGCAAACTAAAATAGATTCCAAAATAAATGCAAAATATATTAATTAAAATTAAATAATTAAAACAGTACATTAAGTGAATGTAAAAATAAACAAAGCAATTAAATGTAATTAATTTGAAACTAACAAACCATAGATAAAGGATTCAGATTCCACATTTCTTTTAATATGTAATTTGGTTTAACATTTTAGTCCTGTGCTTTGTTTTATTGCCAAGTGGCTCCTTTTGCTGTTTTTATAACTTCTTTTGGTGGCTCAAACTTGAAACATGGCTCAGGATTTCCAGCTTCAATTAGATAATAGAGGGCAGTGTCCTGTCTAGTCCGAGGTGTGGTCTGAATGGTGTCTTCTTCTTTTGAACAAGACTCAACACTCACTCACTCAAATGCAGGAGAGGAGAAAAACTAAGCTAAGCCTGGCAACCCTGGAATAGGAACATAAGACCACTAGGGCTTTTGACATTGCTAAGATATGCCCACACAGTGTCCATTCTGTATTGCACAGTAGTGTTATCTTTGTCAGTCTGGAGTGCTGCCTCATCCCATACATACCTGATTTCTGCCTCAACTGGTAATCAACAAACTCCTCTTGCAGCTTCTCTATCTGAGGTGGAGAGAGACTGAACATGTGCTGGTATCTGCCAACAAAGTGCTCAAGTGCAGTTTTCACTAATATCAACGTTCACAAATGCTGCCATCCTTAACATTTCATCCTTCCAAGGGAGCGTCTCACATGCATAGTTGGCTACGCTAGCATAGAATGCTCTGGCTGTGCAAAAGAACGTCTGTTTTGCAAGAGGACTAATATTCCCTTTGCGCTTCCAACTTCTGTACAACCTGTTTTGTGACCAAATCTACAAACACTGTTTGTCTCTTTCAGAACCTGAGTAAAAATCTTTTCAGTCTTTAGCTATTTACTCAAAATGCATGAGATAAGTTTAGGAATATGTGTGAAAGTGAGATTGCATGCTAATGAGTGAATCTCTCACCCAATGAGTGAGACTTGACATATCTGAAGAGACTTTTTTTTTTATAGATCATGTACCCTGAATTGAAGGAGGTGGAGTGACTGTTCTAACAAAGCTAATAACTTTGATGCTAATAAGAGAGTAGGTCTAATAACTTTTATGATAAGATGGATTCTCAGTGTGAACACTTAGTAAATGAAATTAGAAAATGCATTTAAGTAGATTTGAACAAATGATATCTAGAGATGAATTTGTTGTAAACAAGACAATATTCATTTGCTGTGTTGTAGAGGGTACATTTGATATTAGAGTAAATAAACCAATGATCACACTTTAATATTAAGAATACATTTATAAATGATCGATGTTATAGCATGTTGCACGCATGACTAGTATATGTTACAGATGGATGCAAGAACATCCGTAGAAGGCATTATAAATGGTTGTATAGGCAGGCCATGGTTATAAGCAACCATTGATCTGTTGGACTAACAGCTTTTTATTACAATATCATTTATTAAAGCTTTAAAGTACCCTTAGTTAAAGTAGTACCAATAGTATATATGACTGCTGTGCTAGAAATCATGTAATCATAGGACAATATTATTTCATGTCACTTTACAAGCCTTTGTTGGCTGTATATTGTGTTAGCACCTGCAAAAGGATATCTGTGTATTTTGTATGAAAATAAAAAGCCTGCACAGATGGGAGGAAAAAAGTAATGACAACCCATTGTTATCTAATCATATGTAATTGAGTGCCAGAAGAGTTCTGCATCATAGCCGATCAATGTTGCTAGCTACTGAAAGGACATAGAGATTTCAAGAGTTCAAGAGCATGTGGGACTGAGCTGTATCTTTAACCTTCAGTCACTTCCTCTAAGGGAAAATGCAAACTAGGAGGATTCTTTTGTTGACATATCTATTTCCAAAGGCATCATATAATATTTTTCTTCTTTAAAACTTGATACCAAGAGGAGGCATTAAGGACGACGCAGTAATCTCCTTCTACCGCTGCTGCACCAGTAGTAAGCACTAGGTCCAATACCTCTGAAAGGATAACATCAATCTAAAGCTAAGCTATTCCTTATTCTGAGCATCCCATCTTCTTTCTTCCGTCAGTGAGACTGTAAGCTCTTCAGACCCTGGGCAGTTTTCATTCCACGGCTTGTATAGTGCTAAGCACACTGTTGGCACTCAAAGTAATGTTTTAAACATCACGATCCCTGTCTTGCTGCTAGAAAAGTGAATGCCTTTTGGCACTCGGATACAATGCTCACGGGCCACACAAGTATCTAGACAGTCAAAACTCTCATTAGCACTATTTCAATCGGTTAGTCAGCCCAAAACTGTGTCGGGTGCCTCCTAAAGCAGAAAGCAATCGTGACCTTTGCCCCGAAGAGCTTACAAACTAACATTAGACACAATGTAATGAGAAGGAAACTGCAGCAGGGAGGGGATGAGGAGGGAAGATAGGTAGCATAAGTAGGATTATGTGGTTAGTCATGAGTCAATGGCATGATATACTAGAGACAGTATTTTTTCAATGACTATCTTAGTTGGTTAATTTCATGTAGGTGTCACAGCAGAAGTGAACCAAATTAAGAGAGGGCCTCCTAGACCAGCTGAGGAGGGGTATGCAGGGCTGGTGTTTGAAGATATTTTAGTGAGAGGCAGATGAGTGAGATATTGAGGCTGGTATTGCTGGTGGGGCAGAGCATTGGGGAGGACATGAGACACGACAAGGGCAGGGTTGGAAGAGGAGGAGAAGAAGTTGAAACTTGATGTAGTGGAGGAGGAGAAGCCAGGGGAGCGATTCAAAGAGTGGGGAGTGTCAAAAATGACAGGCATGGAAGGTGATCTTAACAGCCGTGTTCTAGATGAAGTGAAGAGATGATGACGTGTGTGTTAGAGGCCATTTTAATGTTCATTACTCATATTACCCTTTAAAACAAACAAAAACCTACACTGAGGCAGCAAGGGCCTAAATGCTGCAGCTTACAATAGTAATACAATTTTCAAATCTTGTGGTGATTACGTTGCTGTAGTATAATTGTCCACTGCTATGACATATTGTCGCATAAGGGTAACATTCTGTACATTATTATTTAAATAATTTAAAAACCTCGCTCAGGTTTAAGACTGTATGTTTACTCTTTGCACTTTACTCAAACTTGGGCAATGCAAATAGGCTAGTCAGTTTCACTTTGCTCTACAGAAGGTTTCTAGTCAATTTCATTTTCCGTCTCATGTATTACTGGCTTCAATGGTACAGGTGTTTGGGTGGCCGACCCCAGAGCAGACTAAGCAATTGCAGCGGCTCAAGGGGGCTCACTATTTACTTGTTGTTGTTTTATATTATTGTTGTTGTGTGTGTGGGGAAAAAATATTCCTGCTGAGGGCCCCAAATGGGCTAGCGCTGGTTCTGGCATACCCTGCAGGGGAATGTAGAAATGCAAACAAAAGACTGTTTCACTGACCTCTAAAAAATCACAGAAATATTTCTACTAATATTGGGCTATTACAAAACCCAAATTTGGGATGTTAACAAAATATTCCTTCCAGGACAATTTTGAAGAGTGTATTTATACCATCTCATATTTTTATTAATAAAAAATGAAACCTATAAAATTAACCAGTAGCAAAAAAGACATTAAAATGACAACTTAGACTAAATGTGAAGCCACTAAGAAATGAGCCAAGCGCCCAAACTTTGCAGTCCTTACTCAGACAAGTAATCCTTGGTCACATGATTAGTCCCACTAGTATCAGTGGAGTGACTGGCATAGGAAAGGACTACTCACATGAGTAAAAGTTACAAGATCTAGTTCAACCACAGGTTATTGGTCTGGATAGTGTATATTTACTCAATAGGGAAGAATAATTCCCTCCAGTGGAAATCACTGGGTAAAATTCTGTGGCCCGTGTAATGCAGGAGGTTAGACAAGATAATCATGACTCTTCTAGTCTGTGAATCCAGCTTCAGTTCATTTCAGTGGAAGAAGACTAGTGTTTCTGGGGAAATTATTGCTAAAATATCCCATACGAAAAAAAGTGTAGACAAATGAACTATTTGATTTTTTTCATCCAGGAAAGAGTTTTGATGAGTTAACAATTTAATTCTTAAATCAAGGGTAAGGCATTTGGGAATGCTGCTTCTTGAATGTAGGTCAGGCAGATGTTAGCGTTGAGTTCGCAATATGTGAGTACGTTGGGTATGATGACACATTAATATTGCATGATCTAGAGTAGTTTGGATGTTCCACCATTACATCTTTAGAGGCCATTTGCAGAATGAAATGGAATCCAATTTGTTTTCCTTGAGAGAAAAGGGGTGGAATTGTAGGACGCTCTGAACTAAAATGTATGGTAAAAATTGATTCTGAATAAACTGAGCCAGCAAATACACCACAGGCGACACTTGCTTGTCATTAAAGAATAGAAGAAGTGCTTTTGTACTTGCCTTTATATTGTTTTGAGGCATAGCATCAAATAATTGTGATTATGACACAGGACAAGGCCTTGATCCTCTGCACACTTATACTCATGTGTAATCCCTTGCAGACAATGGGACTATTGATGGATGTAAATTTATGAGAAGTGTCTAAGTGTTGTGGGATCAGGGCTTAAATGCTGGTGAGGTGGAAAGAGTAAAATAAATTGGGCACTGCCAAGACCTGGCATGTGATCTTTCTAAAAAGTATTACAATCTAATGGCAGATGTTTTCTGGGTTCTAACTTGCTTCTCTTTTTGGAAAGCCTCTCTGATTAGCGAGAAATTCAACAACATAAAAGCCAGAATTAATTACCCTGAGCAATGGGAGCTTTGGCTGATTAAGCAGTTCTGGATTGGTCCCTGTATTAGAGTCACTAAAACAGTGTTTTGTGTTCCCTTTAGTTAAATGCAAGGAGTCACCAATCAGCCCTGTTCACAGGACATGGTTGACTTCAGTTAACGTGGCTGGTGCCAAATAAGATGTTTTGGGCTGATAAACAGCTGGGTGTGTTAAATTAACCACACTTTGACATAGATAATTTTCAACTCTATTTAAAACACTGGGGTGGATTTGAAGCAGCCATATGATCCTGTGGCTATAACTTTTGTGCTCCTTTCCCTCACAAAGCATGTCCCGTGTTTTTTCCTGTCTCTCTTTGCTTCCTGTTTTGTTTAAATTGCAAGGTCTTTGGGGTCCTGATTTGCTGAATCAGTCCCCTGAAGAAGACAAACACTAGAGTCCATATTTAACTTTAAGCACAGCATAATCCCATCCCTGTTCAGCAAAACCCTTAGGGCTAGATTCGCAAGGGGGGACGTAGGGTCGTCTGCAGCAAGCGGGATCCCACCGCAGCAAGTCTCAGAGCCTGCGTCTACAGACTACGGCTAAAAATTGCTGTGTAGACTTGGGCTCAGGCCTAGGGGGATGGGCTTCAGAGGCCGAACTCCAGCATGAGCCCGAATGTCTACATGGCTGTTTTTAGCACCAGAGTGTGAGCCCAGTGACCCTGAGTCTGTAGAGCCAGGCTCTGAGACTTTCTGCTGCGGGATCCTGCTTGCTGTGTAGACATAACCTTTAGGTGCCTAAGTCCAAAATTTAGATCCTCAGAAACCCCGCTCAGCTGCTGCCTACCCCTGTAGGTGCCTAAATTCCCTTGGTACTCAAATTCCCACTTAAATTTTGCTCAATCTCTCCTATTGAAGCTGTTCTACTTTGTATATGTAACCCTTCTGCCAGGTGGAGCCAGCAGCAAGCAGGGCTGGGTTCAATATCTAGGGCAGGGGTAGGCAACCTATGGCACGCGTGCCGAAGGCGGCACGTGAGCTGATTNGAATAAATGAAGACTCGGCACACCACTTCTGAAAGGTTGCCGACCCCTGATCTAGGGGTCCCTCTCCATCGATACAACACAGAACCGGCTCGAGCCCTCACCCAGTAACCTGGGAAAATTACACATCACCCCTGGGTGCCTCTGAGAGGCAACACTTCCCCACTTGCAAGCCCAGAGTCTGAGTGTAGAAAAGAAACTTTTTAATGAAAGGNCTCACCGGTCCGGGGGGCTCTGCATTTTAAATTAAACTTCTTAAACATTTTGAAACCTTATTTAATTTACATACAACAATAGTTTAGTTATATATTATAGACTTAGAGAAAGAGACCTTCTAAAAAGGTTAAAATGTATGACTGGCACGCAAAACCTTAAATTAGAGCGAATAAATGAAGACTCGGCACACCACTTCTGAAAGGTTGCCGACCCCTGATCTAGGGGTTCCTCTCCATCGATACAACACAGAACCGGCTCGAACCCTCACCCAGTAACCTGGAAAAATTACACATCACCCCATGGCGCCTCTGAGAGGTAACACTTCCCCACTTGCAAGCCCAGAGTCTGAGTGTAGAAAAGAAACTTTTTAATGAAAGGAGGGAAGTCACTCGACATTAATTAGGGAAAATGCCACAAGCGGGATTCATAATCCTAAAACTGAGCAGGACACCCAAGCCAGAGTGCGTGGGGCAGTGCCTTCCGCCTCATGTTCTTGAGTTCTACAACCAAAAGCTCCTTTTCTGTGCCCCTCTCTGCTCCCTCACCATACCCCACTCACAGTGGTTGTCCTTGGTCAGAGAGGATCCAGTGTTCAGAGGTGCAACTGTGTGAGTTCAGCTCCCACCCAGAGAAGAAGACACCGTGCTTGCTCCGGCACCTGGGCTCTTGCTTTGCCTTGCCAGCCACTCGTTCACCAGCCGATTATAAGTCACCTTCTGCTGTGACCTCTGCACATCAGTCTCTTAGTAATTTTCAGCTCTCTGCAGGCTGGGCAGAAACACTGCCCCACCACAACTGATTTCAGCTCTCATTGAGTATTTAAAATAACAGAGGCTCCTAATAAAGTCTATGTAGCTATTTCTTTGAACAGTGGGGGGAACAGGTTAAACCAGTCCATGGAGGACTCTTGGTGAGGGTCTACACCTCCTGGCTGAAATACTTGTCCCCACCCCTCTTACTTTCACAGGAGTCTGGCATTTGAGCCCCTGGCTTACCTAGGTCCTTTCAGCAGAGGGTGACCCCCTCATTTGGGACAGGTTAAGCACAGTTCTGCTCCTCTTTATTCATACAATAATGACAACATTGGTAACAGCATTTCACTACCCCTGCATTCAGTACTAAAGTGATTTGTAACCCAACACCAGCCAAAGTTGATTACTTTGAGCAACACACTGCTGCTCTATCTGCTGGATATCTAAGAAGAGTAGGTGAGTTCATGCAAATACAGTTTGCACTTGGTCTTTCCCCCTCCCAGCTAGCTGTCAGGGAAGAATTCATTCAGACCCTGCTTACGTATAAATAATTAAATATTAATTGCAGCAGGGACTGGAACCTAGGTCCCCCCTGGTGCCTGCACTAACTACCAGGCTGTAGAGTCATTATCTTGCTGATACAATGAATATTTAAGTATTTCATAGGAAGCAGAACAGTTTCAATAGGAGAGATTGAGAGACACCTCCCCTGTGAATACCATGTAGCTTAGTGGTTGGGGCACACTCCTGGGAGATAGGAAACCTGGAGTCAAGTCTCTGCTCTAAATCAGGCAGAGTGGGGATTTGAAGCAGGGCCTCCCATGCCCAGGTTAGTGTGCTAAACACTGGGCTACTGAGCAAAAAGGGGCAACTATCACCTCTTCCTCATGGTTGTTCTTTGTGAGAAAGGACTGACCTGGCTTGGGTGGGCACCTAACTCCAGGAAAGGCTTTGTGACTGTGAATCCTGAACAGAGGTAGGCGCTTAACTTTGGGCTAGAGGGAGGAGCCTAACTAGGCCACACCCCTCAGCATTTCCTACTGGCTAGATGAGGTAGTTCCCTTATCTGCTTGCTGGCTTCTCTGACCCCCATTCTTAGGCGCTTAACTCTGCCCATGCATTGTATAGGAAGTCTGGGTGCCTAACTCACAGCTGTGGATTCCACTAGGCAGCCGGGCACCTAAACATTAGGTGTTGCCATGCTGAGCCCAGGTTATGTAGATTGCCTCACACACACTGTGGTTATAGCAGTGACAACCAGATCTGTGAGAAAATGATGGGAAACAAGTTTACCAGCTGGTGATATTGCTTCTCTGCTTCCTGGGGCTTGGGCTGTCCCTTATGCCTGTGCAAAGCAGATGTAGAACATTAACACTTTGATATAGTAGCATGTTACAAGCACTATACACAGGTGTAAGCTGGGTAGTTGTAGCTGTGTCGGTCCCAGGATGGCAGAGAGACAAGTTGGGTGAGTGTAGCAAGACAGAGGGGCCTCTCTCCACTGGAGAACGAGGGACCACTACACTCCTCCTGGTGGGCGGAGCCGAACCCGCCCCACTCTCCTCGCCGGAAGTACCAGGGTGGGACAGGACGTATAAAGGGAGGGCTCAGTTGCTCAGTTGAGCAGGAGCCAGGGAAGGAGACGGACGCCTCCACTCTGCTGCGGCACCCCGGAGCTGAACCTGCGCCCTGCAGCATCCTGCCAACAGGGGAGACCGGGCCCGAAGAGGCCTTGCCGGGACTGCCATCCACTATGCGCTGACTGTCCGGCTACGTTGCTGACTGACTCTAGGTCAGCGTGTTGCGGCTGGATCCCCGCTCACCCAGTGGTGGACCACTCTGGGATGCGGTGGAGTTGGGCCAGCCTGTGTCCCCCTACCTCCTGCCACACCACCCTGGGGGCCGGCAGACTCCCCACCCAAGGCCAGGAGGCCTGTGTGAATCTATCGTCCGTCAAGCTTGGACGCTAGGCATGGTTGGTGCTCGCCCCTACTGGAGCCCCTAGGCTGTGGTGGTGCTTCCCCCAAAGGGCTAGAGCTCCAGACTGTGAAGTGTTGCCAGCCCCAGCTGAGGGGCTGTGAGCTAAAGACTACTCAGTGCTCTGCAATGCCAGGGGGCGGGGGACACAAGAGCACCAGACTATTATTGGTTGTTTGCCTGTTAGATGGGCACAGAACTATAGAATCATAGAACTTAAGATCAGAAGGGACCATTATGATCATCTAGTCTGACCTCNTTTGTTTGCCTGTTAGATGGGCACAGAACTATAGACTACTTACGGCTCGGCCCTGCCAGCGTGACCCGAACCCGAGGATTACCGCCCAGCACAGCGAGACAGAGTGGCCTCCCTCTCCACTGGAGAGCGAGGGACCACTACAGCTTTTATTGCTTTTATTCGACCAACTTCTGCTGGTGAGAGAGACAAGCTTTCAAGCCACAGAGCATAGGCGCCGACTCCGTGGGTGATCCAGCTCTGGAGCACCCCTGGAAAAAAATTAGTGGGTGCTTAGCACCCACTGGCAGCCAAGTTCCCTCCTCCCTCCCAGCACCTCCTGCATGCTGTGGAACAGCTGTTCCGCAGCACGCAGGAGGCTCTGGGAGGGTGAGAGACGGGGAGAAGCAAGGATGGGGCACTCCGGCGAGGGGGTGGGAAGAGGTGGGGCCTTGGGGGAAGGGGCAGAGCGGGGTAGGAAGAGGTGGGGGTGGGGATGGGGCTTGGAGGAAGGGATGAAGTGGGGGTGGGCTTGGGGTGGGGATAGGGGGTCGAGTACCCCCTGGATAGAGAGGAAGTCAGCCCCTATGCCACAGGACAAATGCAAAGTACTCCACTTAGGAAAGAACAATCAGTTGCACACATATAAAATGGGAAATGACTGCCTAGGAAGGAGTACTGCAGAAAGGGGTCTGGGGATCATAGTGGATCACAAGCTAAATATGAGTCAACAGTGTAACGCTGTTGCAAAAAAAGCAAACATCAGGAGCAAAAAGCAGGAGTGTTGTAAGCAAGACATGATAAGTAATTCTTCCACTCTACTCCGCGCTGATTAGGCCTCAACTGGAGTATTGTGTCCAGTTCTGGGTGCCACATTTCAGGAAAGATGTGGACAAATTGGAGAAAATCCAGAGAAGAGCAACAAAAATGATTAAAGGTCTAGAAAACATGACCTATGAGGGAAGATTGAAAAAATTGGGTTTGTTTAGTCTGGAGAAGAGAAGACTGAGAGGGGACATAACAGTTTTCGAGTACATAAAAGGTTGTTACAAGAAGGAGGGAGAAAAAATGTTGTTCTTAACCTCTGAGGATAGGACAAGAAGCAATGTGCTTAAATTGCAGCAAGGGCAGTTTAGGTTGGGCATTAGGAAAAACTTGCTAACTCTCAGGGTGGTTAAGCACTGGAATAAATTGCCTAGGGAGGTTGTGGAATTTCCATCATTGGGGATTTTTAAGAGCAGGTTGGACAAACGCCTGTCAGGAATGGGCTAGATAATACTTAGTCCTGCCTTGAGTGCAGGCGACTGGACTAGATGACCTCTCGAGGTCCCTTCCTGTTCTATGATTCTGTGATTCTATAGAACTCTTCTTGAGGTCTGGGAAAGGTAGTCCCAGCTTCATTGCAAAGTGGAACAGATTATTTAGCATAAGTAGTTAGCACATATTGTATGGGACCATCAAAGATAGAATGGCCTGTTAACAGCTCAGCAGTCATAGGACAAAAAGAGGGGTTATGGGTTATAGATGGTAGTACTAAGCCATAAATCCAGTGACCCTGTGCAGCCCATGAGTTTTAGGCTCTGTCTGTACTATGGATCCTACAGTGGCACAGCTGTAAGGTCTCCTGTGGAGCTGCTCTATGCTGACGAGAGAGCTCTCCCGCCCGCATAATGAAACCACCCCCAACAAGCGGCGGTAGCTATGTTGGTGGGAGACCGTCTTCTGCTGACATAGCGCTGTCCGCACTGGTGCTTTTGTCGGTGAAACTTATGTCAGTCAGGGGGTGGGTTTTTTTCACACCCCTGACTGACAAAAGTTTTGCCAACAAAAGGGATAGTGTAGACAAAGCCTTAGTATATAGCAAAGTTATGAATGTAAGCTCCCAGGCTCATCTTTTGAACGTGTGCGGGTTTCCTTTGAGGATGAGGACTGAGAGGTCAGATACAGAGTGATCGCTTTGTGAAAAGTGTTCGCCCAAAGGTGATGCAGTGTTTTTGTCTTTTATCATTTTCCTGTGTGCGTTCATTCAAGAGCATAATGATTGTCTGCTTTTATCCACATAGTTGTCATTTATTGCACTGGACAAAGTACACCACATATTGTGATAGGCATGTGTAGTATTCATGGACCTTGACAGGTGTGTTTTGGGAGGATTTTGATCATTGTAGCAGTGGAGATGTGTCTGCAGATTTTGCATCTGTTGTTCTGGCAGAGTTTGGTGCTGCTTCAAGTGGGTGTGTCCTGGTCTGTAGAGAGCAAAACCTGCACGACACTTTCAAAAGACGAGGCTGGGAGTGTAAATTCATAACTCTAGTAGACACTAAAACTCATGGACTTCACAGAGTCACTGGATTGATGGTTTATTACAACAATCCATAACCCACTAGCCCCCTCTTTTTGTCCTCTGACTGCAAAAGTGTTAACGGGACACGCTGTCTAGAATGGTCCCTTACAATATATGCTAACTAGTTATGCTAAACAAACTGTTCCACCTTGCATTTTGCCATGACGCTGGGAGTACCTTTCCCAAACCTGAAGAAGAGCTCTGTGTGGCTTGAAAGCTTGTGCCTCTCACCAAGAGATATTGGTCCAATAAAATATATGACCAACCCTGTCTCGTTAATTCAGGAGGAAGGCAGTGGAGAATCACAGTTTATTTAACTGGTTTCAGAGTAGCAGCCGTGTTAGTCTGTATCAGCAAAAAGAACAGGAGTACTTGTGGCACCTTAGTTTATTTAACTGTCAATCAGGGTGGATAAAATGATTTAATGATTTAAAAAAAAAATCTGATTTTTTTTACTTAAATCAGATTTTTTTTGATAAAATACTTTTTGATAGTTTTAATTAAGATACATTATAGCTCAAAGATATCTCATCATGGAATAGGGATTATAAATTCTAATTCTATAGTATGAGACAATATATTCATGTAATGTTTAAGAAAAGTTTTATAAATGAGTTCCAATAGTTCACGGATTAGGGACCCAATTTTATGGGATTCCAAGGGCTTCTGTATAGATTATTTAGGTTAATCTTTCTATCTACCCAATGGGACTCAGTGCTCAGTCTAGAAGATACTATCAGAGATGCTTAGTTTTGCAGTTCTCAAACTGGATTTGTATCTCCAGAGATAACATGCTTGTTAACAGCAAAAATGTTTTAAAATAATATATAGAAGTCAGAAACAACAGACCNACCAAGAGATATTGGTCCAACCCTGTCTCGTTAATTCAGGAGGAAGGCAGTGGAGAATCACAGTTTATTTAACTGTCAATCAGGGTGGATAAAATGATTTAATGATTTAAAAAAAAAATCGGATTTTTTTTACTTAAATCAGATTTTTTTTGATAAAATGCTTTTTGATAGTTTTAATTAAGATACATTATAGCTCAAAGATATCTCATCATGGAATAGGGATTATAAATTCTAATTCTATAGTATGAGACAATATATTCATGTAATGTTTAAGAAAAGTTTTGTAAATGAGTTCCAATAGTTCACGGATTAGGGACCCAATTTTATGGGATTCCAAGGGCTTCTGTATAGATTATTTAGGTTAATCTTTCTATCTACCCAATGGGACTCAGTGCTCAGTCTAGAAGATACTATCAGAGATGCTTAGTTTTGCAGTTCTCAAACTGGATTTGTATCTCCAGAGATAACATGCTTGTTAACAGCAAAAATGTTTTAAAATAATATATAGAAGTCAGAAACAACAGACCTCAACCCTATTGTCCCTCTGTAAATTTGTGTACACAGAGTCAATCCCTTACCTCTCTCTAAAAGTGCAGAGTTTCAAAAAGTTCAATGAATAAAAGATTGTTGGGGGCAGAACAGATCTGGACAAGGAGAAGTCTGGAGATAAATGTGAGAAGGGAGGGACAGGCTGTAGAAACAAAAGTGAAACTGTTTGAGCAGTATATTCCAGAAGTCTTGAGTGTAGCCTTCATTGGTTTGAGCTCTACCATACCATTCTCTCACTACAAGGGAAAACCTATGGCAGCAGGCCGTAAAAGAGACCCAGCTTGGGAATAAGAACCAATTCAAGAAATATATGTTTTCTGATGATGTTTTAAAGAAAGTCACACCAGTGAACTGGTGGAAGTCACTTAAGCACTTGGATTCAGAGACTGTTGAAGTGATAATCTCACTTTTAACAGCAGTAGCTTCTTCTGCCGGTGTAGAAAGAATATTTTCTTCCTTTGGACTAATTCATTCCAAACTGAGAAATCGTTTGGGACCCGAAAAAAGCAGGAAAGCTTCTTTTTCTTTTCCAGATTATGAACACACAGGAAAATGAAGGTGAAGATGACTGAGTTAGCTGCAGAAGCCAATATTTTGAGTTTCTCATGTTGACCTGGCTGACATAGTCGATTTAATTTTTTTTAATTCATTTAACTATCTTAGTTAAAAACAATTTTAACAAAAACAAACCTGATTTTAAAAAACTTGAATGTTTAATTAAATTCAAAAATGTATATGCTTGTTTTGTTAAAATATTATATGTTTGCTGTTGAAGGGAAAAAAATCCAGAATACATAACACTGTTGTTTTAGTTAAATAAAACAATTTAAATGTCTGTCTGCTGATGTTCTCCTCCTAATACAGCATGGCAAGAAAATCCTCCAGATATGAATGATTAACCCGTGGTCCCCAACCTTTTCCTTCTGGCGGGCGCCAAAAAAAAATAATAAAAAAACCCCCTAGCGCTGCCGGCGGAGCAAAAACAAAAAAAAACAAAAAAACACCCCGAGTGCTGCCGGTGGGCGCCAAGAGCTGCCGGCGGAGCAAAAACAAAAACAAATAAAACCCCACCCTGAGCACTGCCGGCGGAGCAAAAAAAAACACAAAAAAACCCCCACCCCGAGCGCTGCCGGCGGAGAAAAAAAAAAACAACAAAAAACCCCGAGGGCTCCGCGGGCGCACTTACACCCCCCGGCGGGCACAATGGCGCCCGCGGGCACCGCGTTGGGGACCCCTGGATTAACCTGTTGAATTGGAGATCGTTCACCTCCCAATGACTTCATAAATATCTCCTTCAGTTACCTTTGGTAAATGAAATAACCAAACAATCATTCATTTTCTGATATAGCTGTAAAACGAATCTGAAAAGTTTTCAAAAGAAAGCACTTTAAAAATGTATAGTGTGTACCTTCTAAAAATGAAACCTACATCTCTCTCTGAGTTGTGAAGAATATGTATTAAGGTTCTAACAACCAACAAGAATGCACTTATGTAGAAAACTCTGATTAAATCGAGTCTTCCTGACTAGTGATTTAAATCAATTTGATATAAATCAAATCCACCCTGCTGTCAGTTAATAAGAAGAGAATCATCCTTTGCCATTTTAGGGCCCAGGCCTGCATTCTGAAAGGCAGTGATTCTTTGGAGCCGGCAGTGGGCACGGAGGGCAGAATCAAGCTCTCCTTGCACGCCAGGAAGACCCACTGAAGTCAGTTTGGCCTGGGTCCACAGAAGGGACTTAGGTGCCTCATAGATCACTGGAACCACACTGTGATCCTCAAAGTCTGAGTTAAGGAGCATAGGTGCCTATACACTGAATGGGGAGAGATAGGCGCCTTGGAACGCAATTCACTAAGCCAGCACATTAGGGGGGGAGCCGCCTACGCAAGCCAATGGGAGATGCTATTAAGAGGGGTGTGTGCTGAGCCCCTCCCCTCTCCGAGACAGGCGCTGAAGTCTGAGGTGCAGAGAGGCGCCCAGCTCGGCTAGCAATCCAGAAAACAGGGAAGATAGGCGCTCCTCCGCCTAACTTGCGTACGGGGCTGGAGAGCCCTTCCCACTTTTTCTCTGGCTCAATGATTATTTAAAGATTCAGTTACTTAAAGGGGGATAAATTCAGTAGGAGAGATTGTGGAAGGCCAACATTGGGATGCCTCATAGCCCAGTGATTAGGGCCCTCGCCTGAGAGGTGGCAGAATGGTGTTCAAATCCTTTTTCAGCAGGGGGACTTGGACCAGGGTCTGCCACAGCCAGAGTGAATATCCGAACCACAAGGCTAAAAGTTGTAAGGAAATTCTCCCTCCCACCCAGCTGTTTTGCGTGATTGGGCCCCGCAGGTGACCTAGGCTTGCAAACGCTGGTCTTCCCCTGGTTTGTGGATCACTTTGGGGCTTAGGCGGGATGTAGGCATCCGGGCACCTAGAGGGAAGCAGCAGAGTGTGTGCTTAGAGGCAGAAACGTCGGCACCGAGAGGTTTACTGCTACAACTTCGAAGGCGAGTGACTTTTGGCACCTACAAGGAGAGTTGGCAGCCAGGTGGGAGTTTTGTGGCTCGCAGTGGTGCCGAAAAATGGGCCTTAGGTGCCGAAGTCTGGTATTTTGTAGATCCAGGCCTTTGTGATTTGCCAGAAATGCAGGATTGGTCCCTTAGAACAGGGGTTCTCAACCTTTTTTTCTGAGGCTCCCCCCAACATGCTATAAAAACGCCACAGCCCAGCTGTGCCACAACAACTGTTCTTCTGCATATAAAAACCAGGGCTGGCGTTAGAGGGTAGCAAGGAAGGCAAAATTGCCCAGGGCCCCACACCACAGAGGGCCTCGCGAAGCTAAGTTGCTCAGGCTTCAGCCCTGCGTGGCAGGACTCGGGGCCCTGGGCTGCAGTCCTGCATGGTGGTGGGGCTTTGGCTTTCTGCCCTGGGCCCTAGCGAGGGTAACATCGGTAATGCTTGTCGGACTCCCTGAAACCCGCTCGCCGGCCCTGGACCCCTGGCTGAGAACCACTGCCTTAGAAAATAGTTGGAAACGGCCAGGGAGCAATCACAATAGTCCTGAATCTCACTAATCTAAAACATCCAGTTCAGTCTGGGGAACTATAAGATACTGCACATGCCAGACCGGCTCCTACCCTCAGTGATGTCACTGGCAGCTTTTTGGCATTAAGTTCATAATTTGCAATTGAATCTGTATGGCTTTGCCCCTGGCTTCGGGGGTGGAGGGGCAGGACCTATCATTCTAGGTGCTTGTCATGCTCACCAAGGGGAACAGTCCAGCATAAATACATAGACCAGATCCAGTTAGATTATCCAAGCTATCTAACTTTTTCTAATAGTGTGCAGCTTTCTCTTTGTAAACAAGTTAGTGGAACTAATTACAGATATTATTGTGTCTAATTTTATCTGTCTAAATGTTATCTCATCCAGTGATACTCAGACCTCAGTGGTTCAGGAGCCAAATTAGCGATCAACCTTACCCCAAAGAGCCACAGTCGTGGGAATTCATTGTTTCACTTACTATATATACATTATTCTCACAGCAAAATGACTGACCGAGTATTATTATTTTATCAACTACAATTGGTTAATAACATAGTAAAAGCATCCTGATTGGTTAATAACTTAGATGGGTTAATAATTAAATCACACCGGGTTTTAATACCATGTGCTGCAAAGAGTGACACATTAAAGAGACACTTGCAGCTCGCAAGCCTCAGTCTGAGTATCACTGATCGACTCTCTATATGTATATTGTATTCAGTACCGTACTATGGCGTTAAGCATAGTGGGATAGATCTGTTCCCATTAAAGTCAAGGCTCTGGGTGTTATCAAACCCCATATAGATTTATTTGTACATTGTATACTCAATGCCATTTCCGTCAATGGGGGCAGGATCAGCCCTGTAATTCGGGGAGCACTTCTAGTTCTCCAGATCAAAATGAATCTCTTCTTGGAATATTTTGGAACCATCGCAGCACTTTCCAAGTAGTTATTTGCCCTTAATAAAATCTTGCAGAGTGTTCAATGTCACAAGGAAACTATCACTGGATATAAACGAGAACAGTTGTTGAAGGGCTCTGCTTAGAGCCTTTAATTTTTAAAAGGACGGAAATGTTGAAGAAATTATCTTTAAGAGGTTTCCAACTGGTACTTTGTTTAAAAAGAGAGCCAGGCTCCTTCTCTCGAAGGTGGGAGGCGGGTTTTTAATGCGTGCAGTAGTGCTTCTGAATGATGCTCCATTTGCATAGTGCAGAGGCTTAGAGAGGGGATAAGTCCTGTACCATGCTGCTCCTTTAAAAGTGTGGGGTTATTGAGAAGCTGCCTCGACCTAGATTGTCAGATTTCACTCTGAGCTGCAAACCGCTTGCCTTATTCGTGCACGTCATCCCATTAACACTCAATGGGATGACTTGCCAAAGGTGGGGCGAATGTGACCCATTTGATGGGACTTCCCTGATAGACATGTTTGGTGCATTGGAGTAATCTGAAGAGTTAAGAGAAGGACCATGCCCAGACTTAGGGTGTGTCTACACTGTACTTTAAGCCTAGGTGTGTGGGACCTGGGCTGGTGGACTTGGTGCTCGAGCAGCTTTACTGCATTGTAAACCTGCGTTTACAAGTGCTGGACCCGGGTCTCACAGCTGCGCTAACGTGTCCATATTGTGCCATGCAGACCTTCTGACTGAGGTGTGTGGCTTGAGCTGCATCTGCAGCAGGACTCCGGCTCTGACCTACCCCGCTCGTAAGTCCTAGGACCAGGGCCCTGGTTGCTTGCTGACCTGAGTCAGACTGATTTGTGTGTGCACAGAAGTGGGGCTTGGGCTCAAACCTGAGTCAGAGCCTGGGCTTAGTGTGCAGTGTGGACATACTCTTTGAGACTGAGAGTGCAAAGGGAACATTGGTCCCTTGACCCCAGCCGGTGGAGGGGGGAAAACACCTGATCTTCACAAAACCCAGCAGATTGCACTTGCTGTGATGTGCGGCTAGCAGAGAAGACAAGTTCAAGCATGCAAGGTGCCATCTTGAGCTGAGCAGCTTGGTGCTCACAAGCAACCGGTTTCAGTGCCGTGTAGCGCTGAACGCTTTCCAGGGCGCTTCGAAAGGGTCTTGTGGATTTTGTGCTAGAACTAGCCAGTTGTCTCTGAGCCAGGCTGCTCTGCTCAAGCTGCCATGTTACATTTGAGGATCTGGGGTCTCCAAGGGGCTGGCTATGGCGCTGTGTATGATCTGCCAGATCTGTGGAGTAGGTTGCTTAGACCATGACAGACCATTGCATGCTGCCTCCTGCCCTGTCACTCAGTTCACCGGGCAATGATGCCTCCTGAGAACTGTCATCTGCGTGTGCTAGGAGGCTTACGTCATGATCAAGTATCCTCTGCTGGAACCTGCTCTCTGTGTGGGACAAACGGTGTGGATCAACAAGGAGCATCGCATACTGGGAGCTGCCCTTTCTCCCAGCTAGGCTGTGTGGGTCACAGCAGAGCACTGCATGTTGGGAGCTGCCCTTTCCATAGGTCAGCATGCTCAGATATAGGATGAAGCATTGCGCCCTGCCATTGCCGCGGGCTAGGCTGTTTTGATCACGACGGAGCTTAACTGTCTTTGGGGTCGTGATGGAGCATTACATTCTGGGATCTGCTGTCTCCTGTTGCACATTTGGAGCTCCCCTCCCACCCAGCACAATGCCGCGTCCTCACTGAGGCCAGGAGCCATGCGGACTGCACTTGATTGTTTCAGCATGTCTAGTCCAGATAGTATTTTAGCATGTCCAGCGGAACATGTTCCACAAGCCCATTGTTTACCTGCACTTAGCCATCGAAACTGCCATGTCCAAGACTGCCATGTCCATAAAGCCACATCATTAATAGCACCAGTCTGTCACAGGGTGACTGGCTCCTTTAAGGAGAGATGGGGTCCAGCCCCACCTGTGACTAAACAGCTGCCTCCCAGTGAAGGTTGTGAGGCTGGGTGATTGCCTGAGGAGCACCTGGTCCTTATAAAGACCAGCAGGAGCACTGCAGGGAGTAGGGAGACTCCTGGGTCAGGACAAGGTCCCACAAGGACTGAGAGAAGTGAGGGGGAAAAGCCTATGGGAATTGTAGCCCATGCTGGGCAGAGCAAAAAAAAAATGTTTTTTTGTGGGAGGTGGTGTGGCCTAGTGGTGAGCACACTGAACTGGGGCTCAGGAGACCAAGGGTCTGCTCCTCCCTCTGCGGCGAGTCTCCTGGGTGCCCTTGGCTAAATCTATGTGCCACAGTTTCCCCGGTGTAAAATGAAGATTGTGATACTCTGTTGTAAAGCACTTTGAGATCTAATAGTGAAAAGCACTTAAGAGCTAGGTATTATTATCTTATCTTGTCAAGACTTTTGGTTTAATCAAGTTATTCTCTGAGACAAGTGCCAGAAACAGACTGTGGAGTGGCATTGATCCTTTCTGGGCCAAGCAGCCTAACTCCCGCCTCTCCTAAAAATTCCCTCCCACCCAGGTGGCTCCCAGCAGCAGGTCTGTTCTTAGTCACATGCTGTGCCTGTCATGTGACCCTTGGGGTCTAAAGCTGGGGCTGAGACCCTGCCTAATGTTAAGAGGCCAGCTCATCCTGTGACTGCATCCAAGAAAATTCAGAGCCGTTCCTGTCCTGCTGTCAAACCCCAGAATTCTCCATCTCATCACAGCCACAAAGATACCTTTTGGGATATAAAATCTTTCAAGGTAACGACTTTGCACTTACATCCCTTTCCACTTGTTCTAAATGGCTTTATAAAGATGGGAGAACATCATTATCTCCATGTTACAGATGGGGAAAGTGAGGCACATAGTGGTTTAATGAGTCGCATGGCAAGTCAGTGGTAGAGTCAGGACTCAAACCCACTTCCAGTTGTGTGCTTAGGCTACTCAACCACAGCTGCTCCCATCGTGCATAAGGCTAAAAAGCCCTGCCACATGTAGTTTGGAGGCCTTCTAGACTAGTTCCATAGAGCAGTGAGGTCCTTGGTAGCTGTGAAGTCATAGAAGGATGTATTCTGGAATGGCAGGAGAGCAGGAGTCAGCTGGCGTGACCGTGCCAGCTCTGCAGTGGTATTTAAAAAGGTACGTCTCCATGTAGACCTGTGCTGGATGCCCGGTTCTGCCTCTTTGTCCCTTGAGGGCTGCCACACCTAATTTCACAGTTACCTAATTGTTTGGCCAACTAGCCTGTAACGATGCGAGCCTCATCCCTGCGGCGCCTCCTGCTGGTCGTCTCTGGGAATTAGCTCTCCAGCCGTTGGAGCGCCCTCTGCAGGCCAGTGTCCCGCTACCGCTTGGCCCCATGTCCCTCCCAGACCCAGTGCCCCATTATCTGGGGTGCTGCCCCCTGGCAGGAACCCCTTTCTCTCAGGGCCTCCCCTCTCTGGGGAACTCCCAACCCTCTAATCCCCGCCTTGCCTCAGTCATGGGCTACTGCCAGTCACCAACTAGCCCCCACTCACTGGGGCAGACTGCAGTGTAAAAGCCCCCCTACAGCAGGACCTGGGAGCAAGGCTGGCATAAAGTCTTTACATTAGCTGGGGAGACCCCCTGAACAGGATATTATTGGAGGGCGGGGGCTGGTTCCATCCCTNTGGGTACTCTGCTCAGGTCCCTGCAGCCAGGTCCATCTCCCTCTACCGCTAGAGAGAGACTGCTGAGCTCCTGGCTCCCAGCCTCCTATATAGGGCCAGCTGAGGCCTGATTGGGGCGTGGCCCAGCTGTGGCTGCCTCCCCAATCAGCCTATTCGCTGTTTTCCCTGCCACAGCCCTCTCTCAGGGCTGTTTTAAGCCCTTCAGGGCAGGAGCGGGGTAACCACCCCACTACATAGCCCAAAGCAGTTTCCTCTCTTGCTTTGACATAGAGCTTTAGCACTTGGAGTTTGAAAGGTTTAAAGCTTGTCAAATTTACATCTAAAAGTTACAGATTATAAATCACGCATTAGATATGGGCTTGAACCGAAACTACCGCTCTATGCCCCAAAAAACTCTGGTGGGTCGAATTTTGTTTTCCATATGATAGGTGGTACCATTTTCCACTGTTCAATTCCACCTCTCCCCCCCCCACCAAAAAACGTCACGGGATTAGAAATCCAAGGGATTGAAACTCAGTTACTCTGTTCATGCACTTGAGGCAAAAACGGGTGTGGCAGGGAGAAAGGAAAAGGTGGCGGTAAAATGTCTTTGTGCTCCCTGTAATATGTGCTCCGTTTCCCATAGTCCTCTGCAGAGAGAACAGCCATATGACCATGCCCCCGATCCATCCCTGACTCACTCCCTACCTCTCCTGGCATGCCCCTGATCAGCCCCCCTACAGCAGGACCTGGGAGCAAGGCTGGCATAAAGTCTTTACATTAGCTGGGGAGACCCCCTGAACAGGATATTATTGGAGGGCGGGGGCTGGTTCCATCCCCTCTAAGGTCCCTATCGGTTGCCAAAGTAACCAGGTTCTTGTGAAGTCAGTGGGAGTGTTACTGCTCAAGCTGCGCAAGGCCCAGTTGAGAGGTACACCGGTGTGACGACCCCCAGCAATGACTCCAGCAGGAAGCTTACCATGCTGTAGGAGTCTTTCGTCCATTGTGAAGGACTCTTTCTGTGACCTCAGTTCCATGGTCCTGCATTTCTGATGTAAATAATTTTCAAGGATCAAGGACAGGAGGTCACCAAAGGAACGTGGGGGAATGAGGGACCTGTGTGAGGTGTGAAGGGAGTCGCGTTTGGGTATCTGAGAGGAGAACCCTGTCCTATGTGGATTATAAAAAGGAAAACTGAGCTGGAGTTGACAAGAGAGGAGGAATTTAAAATGGTGAAACTCTAGGTGTTGTCGTCTTTTATGCAAAGAGCCAATATTGATAGAGACGACGACGCAGGAGATTAGAGACAAAAGTGCAGTTGTGGGTCTGCCAGCAGTGGGAAGAAACAACCAAGGGGAATAGATTATTTTTTATTAGATTTCTTTTGCTGCCTGTGAATGGGATTAGACGCCAAATTAAGCATGAGCAGGTGTTAGCTAGGAGGGGAAGCGTCTCACTGACTTTGAACGGTAGAAGAATCAGTATTGCCAACTGCACAGTACAAAAATTAGGAGTGAGGCCCCCCCCCCAAATCATCAGATTGGTTTAAAAACCTTCAGATTTTATTTTCTTCTGGTTTTTGAATTGTTATGGGGTGCTTGAGTCTCTGCAACTCTGAGGCAATTTTTTTTTTTAAATGAAAGCTGAGATTTTCACTTATTCACATCACTCCAGGAGCTGGGGCATCAAACGTAATGCCAAAGATTGCAAGCGTTGGGAACACTGAAGAATCTGGGCATGTGTTTTTGTCAGACTAATTCAATCTTGTGGGTCTGATCATGCCCTTCACATGTGGGTCTCTGCCTCCCCATGGGGTGGGGGACAGCTAGACACCTCTACAGCAGTATTCCCTACTTCCTAAACCCCAGGTCCCATGGAGGGCCCTTCAAACGGGGAGAGGGAACAGGCTAGCCTGTTAGCATCTTCATTACCTATGAATCTCCTCTTTAACTGAATCCCTGAGATGTGCATAGATATTATGGGGATGGGGTGTCAGACAAGTACCTAGGTAGAATCGCTGAGATCTTATCATTGTCTTTCCAAACCTGTCCGTTCCCTGCTGGTTGTTACTTGGAGCATCTCATCTGCAATATAACCCTGATCATGGAGTCAGCTCTGCACAGCTGGACCCCTAGAGCTGTGCAAAATTTCTTTGCCTTCAACTTCGCAAGGGTTCGGGGGTCCTGACGATGCATATCACTTTGAAGGATTGGGGCTTTAGATTGTAAGCTCCATTGGGGCAGGGGTTGTGTGTTTATATCTCTTCTGTCAAGGAGCTAGTATTAATAAATTTTAATAATGATAATGTAATTAATAACAGCAATCACTGTGAAGCAGTGTGGTCAGTATATAGGGCACTGGATTAGGGTGATCTGGGTTCTACCACTGACCTGCGGTGTGACATTGGGCAAGTTTCTGTGCCTCTTTTCCCCATCTAAGCCTTTGTGGGTATGTCTACACAGCAAAGAAAAACCTGCGGCTAGCCCGTGCCAGCTGACTTGGGCTCTGTCTACAGGGCTGTTTCTTTGCTGTGTAGGCTTCCAAGCTACAGCCTGAGCTCTGGGACCCTCCCACTTGGCAGGGTCCTAGAGCCCCGGCCTCAGCCTGAGCCCAGGAGCCAGCACAACAATGAAACGGCTCCGCAGCCTGAGCCCCGTGAGCCCAAGTTGGCTGGCCTGGGCCAGCCGCAGGTGTCTAGTCACTGCGTAGACATACCCTGTTTGTCTTGTCTATCTAGATTGTAAGCTCGTTAGGGAAGGTACTGTGTTTTTTTTTTTTTTTAATACCATTGTGCCTAGTGCAATGAGTCCCTGATCTTGGTTGGAGCCTCTAGGTGCTATTGTGATCCAAATAATTTTTCTCTATTTATTATTATTACTTATTATTATTATTTTATTTTATCATTTATTAATAACCAGCCTAAATCAGCTTTCACTGAAAGCCAGTTATGTAAACGCGAATGCTCAGAGCAATACCTGAGCATCTTTGGTTTGCTGAAGAGGAAGTTTTGGGCTTATTTTCAGATCATACTGGGAAGATGCTTTAAATGTTCTTTTATAATAAATTATAATCTTGTAACCATTCCCAACAAGAAAAGATTGGCCATAGACCATTACCAGGTCACACTTTACAAGAATCTTCTTAGAGGTACATGGCACAGTATAATCTTTTTTATTTTTTTAAAACTGTGTTCCTTAGTAATGTAAAAATACATAAAGAATGTGTTTAAACAAAATCCCTTTGAATTTCTCTTGACCATTTATATGTGTTGACCTGATGAGCCCGAAACAAAAATGCAGTGTCCACCTGTCCAGAGTTTAGGGAAGTTCATAGCCAAACTTTGCCGCTGGTGACCATTTACTTTGTCACTGTTCATTTCGCTCCTCTTGGACAATGAAAATATACTCGTCAGTTTCATGGACGTTTCACTTTCTGTTTCTTAGGCCTGCTCCAAAGCGCATTCAATGGAAAGTCTCCCATTGCTTTCAGTGGGCTTTGGACCAGATTTCTTATTCCCACTGCTGCAGCAACTACTGTTTAACTCCAGATCAAGACTGTTTTTACTGACTTTTTTTTTTTAAACATTATTGGGGAATCATTTTTCTTCCTCTGTTGCTTTGTTCAACATCTTATTTATAAACGCGTAAGCCAATTCTGCAATCCGATCCACTGATGCAGAACTCTGCTGACTTGGTTGGGATGCAGATGGGCCCTTTTAATGGATCAGAGCCTAACCTTCCTTAACAATATTTCTTTTAACAGAAACTGTTATTTGCTATGTGCCAGTATAAACACTACAGCTGTTTGAGCAGACACCTTAAACTTCACATTAGCTCATATCTTTGTCCTGTCAAAATAATGGGAACTTCTCAAGATTTAACTATACTACTGAGTAACTTATCTTTCTGCTTCGTATTTATATGGTTACCCTGGAGTTCTATTTAAAATGACTGATTTGGCACCTTTAAATTTATTGCTTTTCCAATCCCAGATTACCTTCCTTTACTGTCTGGTTAGGGTGAATGTAAAAATATCTGAACCTACCAAGGGAAAAATAAAAGCTTTAACTACCATTTTCCCCCTCCCCTCGAAATAAGTTTCATGCAAAAAGCTGATACGTAACCAATTTCTTATTAATGATATTTACGGAAATATTCCAGCGCTTCTCTACTGAAGGATTAGTGTTTTTTGACTTCCAATGGACTGATTGCTTCTAGTTTCATAGTTAATTGAAAGAGAATGTACACTAAGGATGACAGATATACACATTCTGAGGTTAGCTGAGTTTGAAATAGTCATGGTGTATAACGCATGTCAGGAGAAATAAAGATAAAGTGGCGAAATGATCATTATTTATATAGTGCCCAAAGTGCACTAGGCGTTTTATAGACAAAGAGGCCAACAAGGACATTTCTCCAATAACAATCTATTATGATGTACTATTTGTCTTCCAGTGATACCCAAAAGTTCCTGTCAGGATCAAAGCCCCACTCTGCTGGGCCCTGTACAAACTTATAATTCGACAGCCTCTGCCCCAAAGAGTTTACAGTCCAAGTGCTAGATTGTACCTCTAAGGCACAGCCCTGAGCAGAGGGTGATGTGTAAGATGCATCATCCCTGGTAGGCCTGGTGACTCAGAGAAATCCCCCATGTCACAAAATCCTTCCCGGCATTCTCCTTGCTCCAGGGCTGTAGTGATTTACCACTGGTTTAGATCAGCTGGTTGGCTGAGCTGCACTGGATGGTGCATTGTGCGGAGACAGAGCCATGGCTCAGCATCACAGTGGCAGTTTGGTTTAAAAGAGCCCAGGTTTCCAGATTTATAGCCTGTTACTCTCAGTACTAGACCATTCTGCTTTTCAGCACTTGGCCCTGTTAAGATCAAGTATACAGAAGAACTTCAGGAACAGATTAGAGATGTAACAGAGGAACGATGGGTTTTGTGGTTAAGGCACTGTACTGAACCAAATTCCTAGTTCAGCCATAGACTCCCTATATAACCTTGAACAAGTCACCAATAGACTGATGAAAAGCCCATTGAAATCAATGAAAAAATCCCATTGATTTCAGTGGATTTTGGATTGGACCCTAATCTGTTACTCATCTGTAAATAGAGAAGTATTATCATCCCCATCTCAAAGGATAACTTCATTGGTGCTCAGATATTGTAATGATAAAAGCCACAGAAGTACATAGATTAATTACAGCAATCAAAATGCAGGGTGACTCAAAAGAGAATCTTTAAGAAGAGCTAGGGAAGTGTGTTTACTTGGTCAAAATAGGCTGCTCATTTATTCTCTTTTACTCTCCTGCAGGACATTTTTGTTACATGATGAATTAAGAAAGGAAGAAATCTTATTGTGAGCAATGGAAACTAGGATGTCTTTGATTTCCGCCATGCAAGAGACTCAACATCTATCCCAGGAGAAGGGTCAGAGTCCAGCCAATGGGAACAGAGAACAATTTGATTCAGGTGAGCTCTTGTTTCCCACGTCCGTTTCACTTTTAAGTTTAAGTCAAGAAAACAGATTTTCTCGTGCAAGATGAAATTTTTCAAAATTCAACAACATTTGAAAATTTGGAGGAAAATTGGCAAAATGTTTGACAAAATGTTTCCTTTGTTTTTCAACCCTTTGTAAATTTTGGGGGAAGAAAGCAAAATTTTAAAAATATGTTTGGAAGTTTTTCCTTTATTTGGATCAGCTGTATTGATCAACTTTTTCTATAATTTTTTTTTTGTCTTGTGTGTTTTAATTGAGATTTTTTTTTTCTTCACGAAAAATATCCCAGCTACCAGAGCGTGNAATTGATCAACTTTTTCTATAATTTATTTTTTGTCCTGTGTGTTTTAATTGAGATTTTTTTTTTCTTCACGAAAAATATCCCAGCTACCAGAGCGTGCAATACATTTCTCATATGGTGTTAAGGGGTGTATCTCCACTGCATGCGCTTCTCTCCCTGTGGAGAAGATGAGAGAACAAATGTGTGACCGATAGGTAGTTACGTTGTTTAATGCACTAATGGAAGTTGCTCCTAGACCAGGGATCTCAAACATGCGGCCCGCAAAGTTATTTCCTGCAGTCTGCCATAGGTGCTGACTCCACCGGCAGCCAAGCTCCCCTCACCCCAACCCCCCAGCGCACCATGTCCCCTCTCCTCCGCCTACCTCCCAGCACTTCCCACCGCCAAACAGCTGTTTGGCGTCGCTTAGGACTTTCCAGGCAGGAGGGGGGGAGGAGTGGGGACGCGGCACGCTCAGGGGAGGAGGCAGAGAAGCGGCGGGGCCGGAGCGGGGATTTGGGGAAGGTGTTGGAATAGGGGCAGAGAGAGGGCAGAGTTGGGGCGGGGACTTTGGGGAAGGGGTTGGAATGGGGGTGGGGAAGGGGTGGGAAGAGGTGGGGCCTCATGGACTAGATGAACAGTCTGAGGTATGAAGTTTAGCATGTATGATTCTTTGCTGGGAGTAGTTGTGAAGAATGTTTGTTAAAAGTGGCAACGTATTTTGTGTGAATAGTTACTTTGAAAAGTTCCTGCCATTACAGCCCTGTTGATAGACTGTTAGTGTAGATCAGGGGTAGGCAACCTATGGCACGGGTGCCGAAGGCGGCACACGAGCTGATTTTCAGTGGCACTCACTACCTGGGTCCTGGCCACCAGTCTGGGGGGCTCTGCATTTTATTTTATTTTAAATGAAGCTTCTTAAACATTTTAAAAACCTTATTTACTTTACATACAACAATAGTTTAGTTATATATTATAGACTTAGAGAAAGAGACCTTCTAAGAACGTTAAAATGTATTACTGGCACACGACACCTTAAATTAGAGTGAATGAATGAAGACTCGGCACAGCACTTCTGAAAGGTTGCCGACCCTTGGTGTAGATCATCATCAGTGTTACTGATCACATAAGGAATAGTTACAGGTGTTTATATTCTATGAAAACCCCTCTTCACATTACAGTTTTAAAAAAGTTAANATCATCATCAGTGTTACTGATCACATAAGGAACAGTTACAGGTGTTTATATTCTATGAAAACCCCTCTTCACATTACAGTTTTAAAAAAGTTAATACATTGACTTTTAATAGCATACTATAGTACTCTTCATTTTTGACTATACTTTTGTATTGTTGTATAAAAAGGTTTCAGTGATGATGGTCTTGCCATTAAAGTTCTGGACAGGGACCCAGGACTCCTGGGTTCAGTTGCCAGCTCTGCCACTGGTTCTTCTCTGTGACCTTGGCCAGTCACTACCAGTTAGCGTCTCAGTTCCCTGTGTTTTGCTTGCATGTTGTATCCTTTTCTCCCACCCTGTTTAGGCTGTAAGCGCTGGACTGTGGCTATGTCGAGACTGTAATCACCATGTGTAGACACACCCCGAGCTAGCTATGATTTTGATAGCTCAAATAAAAAAAGCAGTGATGTGGCAGCAGCAGCATGGGCGTAGCCAGTCAAGTAAATACTCTGGGTCCCAGCCCCATGCTGCCGAGGCTTAGTTGCTGTTGTTACTTGAGTTAGCTAGATAAAAGCTAGCTCAGGTGTGTCTGCACATGCTGCAGTCGTGCCTCTGGTTGTAACGTAAACATACCCATAGTAAAACGATGTGTTTATATCAGTGGTCCCCAAACTGTAGGGGGCACGGAGGAATGTTGCGGGGGAGGGAAGCGCATGGAAGGGGCAGGGAGGGAGCGCCATGCCCCCAGCCCAGCTCCGCCTCCAGCCCTGTTCAGCTCCCGGTCGTACTCTGCCTCCAAGCCCAGCTCCACTTCCAGGCAAGATCCGCCCCACTCCGCCCCCCTGCTCTGCCAGCCCAGTGTTGCCCTCATTCCCTCTCTGCCCCCACACTAGCTCCGCCTCTTCCCCTAGCTCCTCCCCCATCCCCAGTTCTGCCCCCTGCTCCGCCTTCAGCCCGAGCTCCGCTGCTGAGGAAGGCTTGGCTGTGCAGTAACGGGTGGGTGGGTTGGGGGGAGGCATGGACAGATTCTGTTAAGGGGAAGGGGGGTGCAACTAGAAAAATTTGCACACCACTGGTTTATGTAGTGCCTAACACACTGAGGCACTGCTGATGGTAAGGGCTTCTGCAATCCACACAATAAATAATAACCAGTATTGTACAGCTCATCTTCTGTAAACAGATTGATATGTGTGTCTTACATTGTCGTATTCGTCCTGGGGCTGATAACACTAAATCCTTTCCCCAACAATCGGATGTTTCCATGAGGCTCGCTGATGATAAAATGATACTGAGTTATAAATGTCAGACGGAGGGTCAGATTTTCTAATGAGCTCAGTGCCCCGGTAGCTTGCACGGAGAACCTGGAGTGTTCTCAGTGCGGGCTGTTGGGTGCCGAGAACTCTGCAACTCTGGCCCCAGTTGTTTAAAGGTTCTGCACTCTCCTTGCGCTCCTGGTGAATGAAATGACCATTCCCCCAAGGCTGTATACTGTAAGAATTAGAGGAGGAATTTCAGAAGTGCTCAGTGTTGGCCTAACTCTTCTCCCATGGAAGCCAATGGACATTTAACCATCGCTCCCTTTGAAGTCAATGATTAAAATCCCATTGGCTTCAAGAAAAGCAGAGTTAGGCCAGTGGTGAATGCTTTTAAAATCCCCTTCGATGCTTTTTCAGGACTTATTGGATCTCTTTCAGACCATGCTGTTAATGTTCTGTTGTTCACCTTCCCGATAAACCTCTTGAAGAAAAGAATTGATAGCTCTGCATTCTATTTGAAAGGAACTCAAACAGAATTGCCAGTCATAACTTTATATTTTTAATCACATCTGAAAAACCTTGGAAGCCTTTTCTTTATGCATCCGACCTCTGTTTAAAAGTGAAAGCCTCACGGTTCTCTAAGCTTTAATGCTGCAGTGGATGGGTTATTTCGCTAGGTTTTGAACTCATCTAGCTCCCGCATCTTCTTTGCATATCATCTCCAAAGCATCTCATAGACTCATAGACTTTAAGGTCAGAAGGGACCATTATGATCATCTAGTCTGACCTCCCACATGATGCAGGCCACAAAAGCCGACCCACCCACTCCTGGAATAATTCTCTCCCTTGACTCAGCTGTTGAAGTCCCCAAATCATGATTTAAAGACTTCAAGTTGCACAGAATCCTCCAGCAAGCGACCCCTGCCCCATGCTTCAGAGGAAGGCGAAAAACCTCCAGGGCCTCTGCCAATCTACCCTGGAGGAAAATTCCTTCTCGACCCCAAATATGACGATCAGCTGAACCCCGAGCATGCGGGCAAGACTCTCCAGCCAGACACTTAGGAAAAAGACTTTTAATATCCCATCAAAGACTTTTAATATCCCATCACCACGTTATCCCATCAAACCATCCCCTCCATAAACTTATCAAGCTTAATCTTAAAGCCAGAGAGGTCTTTCGCCCCCACTGTTTCCCTCGGAAGGCTACAATGCTTGCATCAGAGATAAGACCCCTGAAGGCTCCAATCTGCTGAGGGCCGTGCCCCTCCACTCCCCCTAGTAGAGGGTTTAGAGCACCCTGGAGAATAAGATTCTAAGGGCATGATGCTGGGAGTGTCTAACATGGCACAGCACCTTGCAGGAAGCACTGGGGAACTGGCAGAATTGGGCCCTGAGCTCTTTGGAGGCTACTGAATAGTTTCAAACTGCTTTTCTTTGCGTTTCAAATTCGACCCGTTGCTCTCCTCAAGTGGTTTATTTGATCCTCTCTTTGCCTCTTCTCAGGCTGTCCCTTGTCCATAGGAATTCAGTCACTCAAGGTTTCTGTCTCTTGACCATCAACATTCACATCCACAACATCCAGTCATTTTTCTACTTCCATGGGCAACAGGGATTTCATTTTGCTCTTTAGAAAGCTGATATTAGGCCCTTGTTTTTTGGGGTTTTTTTTGGTATTTCACCTCGGTTTTCATGGTAGGAATCCAAGGCCAGTGTAAATGGGCAGTGACATCTGAACTGAGTAGATTTGTTGCCTTGGAGGCTTTTTGCTTCCTGCCACTTTGTCCATGACCCAGAAAATCTCATCTGATGCTTTGTAAAAGGAAGTGAATTAAAGGTTCATCATGAAAGGCACCAGGTCATCAGCCCTACAGATGGAAGTTCTCTATTCAGTTCACAGAACACAGGTTGCAGCCGCACAAGCACAACCCATTAGGCAGTATGCCCAGTCCTTAGAGAATATGAATCTAGTCCCCATGTAGACAGCCTGGCTCTTTAGCTTAAACTCTGGTGGTCTCCAGTTTTGGCTAAGATGGTGGTGGTTGTGTATGTGGCAGCTTGTTTGGGATGTGAACTGCTGTGGGCCTCAAATGTTTGGGACATGCTTCTGTTCAGAAGAGGTATGTAAGCCACTATTCAGTACACCTCTACCCCGATATAATGCGACCCGATATAACACGAATTCAGATATAACACGGTAAAGCAGTGCTCTGGGGGGGTGGGGCTGCGCACTCCGGTGGATCAAAGCAAGTTCGATATAACACAGTTTCACCTATAACGCGGTAATATTTTTTGGCTCCCGAGGACAGCATTATATCGGGGTAGAGGTGTATGTGTTATGTGTCTCCCCATTTCCTATGCCCACTCCACAGAGGATATGGGTCTTAGCTCAAGCTGTAGAGGCGTAGCCTTTCAGCTCTGGAGGTCCCTGGTTCGGCCCTGGGTCCTTGTGCCCCATCCACATTCTGCAGGGGGAGAAGGGAGTTCAGCCTCCATAGAGCACTTTTTCTGGGATTGCCAGTTATGAAGGAAGCTTCTGTGGACACCTGAACCCCAAACAGCAGTCAGTTGAGAATGATTTTTTTTTTTTATCACTGTGAATGGTGCCAGATCTGGGGTGGAGACTGAGAGTGGGAACGGCTCCTTGTGATGGCAGCGGTCACTCCGGCATGCCCCCTTGTGGGTAGGTGTGGGGTTGTCATACCTTCCCCTTGGTCATCTCTTCCTGTTGTCCATCTCTGTCTGGGCCTTCTGTGGCCTAGCCCTCCGGCCCAGTCACTTAAAAGTTCAGTCCAATTCTGGGGTGTCCAAGTCTAGCTGTAAATGGTCAGACCCCAAGCTGGCCACTTTGAAGTCGCTTCCCTCGGGCTGGCAGCAAAGTCCTTCCAACTCACCATGGGAGTGAATGGAAACCCCCCCAAAAAACATCACACTCTCCAGAGTAGCAGGTCTCAGGGCTTCTCCCTGGCCCTTCAGTAGAGCTCAGAACGACAAACAAAATCAAGCACTTGAAGCATCTTCTGCCCTTCTCTGGGCCCTCTGAGCTTCTTGTCCTGTTTCAGGAGACTCCCCCAGCTCCCTTCCTGGAGCTGGAGCTTGTCCTTCAAAATGGTCTCTTTAAATAGGATTCCCCTGCTCTCCTGTTTGGAGCTGGGTTATGAGTTAGCCAGTGGCAAGGCTTTTGCCAGCTTCTCCCTTAGCGGGCCCCTTTTCCTAATTAGCCATCAGGCTTCAGGGTCCTCAGCAGGCCAGCCTTTCCCTGCTGATGTCTCCTGGTGTCTGCCCTGCTATGTGGGAGGAGGCAGCATTTATACTGGTCCCCTTCTCCCAGCTCATTCCCCATTGGTTGGGGTGGGGAAGGGAAACCTTGCCCCCACCTTCTCTGCAAGCTCTTGGCTCTGGGCCCTTAAAGAAACAGTAATATGATTTCCTTGTGAACACTTCTTACTCCAGAGACCGCTTCCTCTCTCCCAGTATTTCGTAGGTCTTTGTGTGTGTGTATATATATATATATATAGTTGGACCTTGCTTGTACTCAGTCCTTCTTCCTCACGAGGCTCCTCCCAGTTCTACCAGAGAGTTCCAGCAACACGCTGATTCCCATCTCACTGCAGTCAGTCACAGGCGCTTGTGTGTGAAGGACTGGACGCCGCGCATGGAGCTTTTCCTAGATTCCACCTCCTTTTGGTCACCTGTTGGAGAGAAAATCACAACCAGGAGGTCTTCTGCAGACACGCTGAATTTCCTGACGCCGTGTGTCCGCTTGTACCTTTGGGAGCCAATGCCTTTGCAGATGTCCCCAGTGGACTTTAGCAATTTGAGCTCTTTGGCCTTGTCTGCATATGGACCCTGATTCTCATTTACACGAAGGTCCCTTTACACCTGGCAGCTGCCCGTTTAACACCCGCTTGGAGGCCCCTTTGCACTGCCAGAGAAATGTGAATGAAGATTAGGCCCTTTTGGTGTTTTGTTTCTAAAGTGTCTGCCACCATTGGTCAGCTCCACTCTGGTGGTGGTGGTGGTAACAGCCGCAGCAGTGCCAGCCTAGGCAAGGCGCCAGCAACCCCTCGTGTTTTGAACATTATGTTGTCTAGACCTGCTCGGAGCAGGGTTAGATCACACCATGGTGGCAGCTGGTCCACACAATTACTTAGATTATAAGCTCTTTGGGGCAGGAATCCTCTTTTTGAAGCAATGATCCATCACTGGGGCTTCTGGGCATGAACACAATACAAATAATAAACAGTAATAATACACATGCCCCGCAAACATTGGTACCACTAGAGTCCCACTATATTCACGATAGCCATGGTGAGAAATCTTAGGAGAAAACCTTTTCCACTGGGTAGTGCAGTGCCTTGAAGCCAGAATTCTCCAGTCATTCACAGCAGGGGTAGTAGGTTACCACAGCTTCATGAGGGCCCTGGTTGTAAAGTGGTGTAAGTGAGGAGACACTGGTGTAATTGCAGGAGCCCCAGAACGTTAGTTGTGATTTACCAAAGCAGAGTGAGAGGAGAATTGGGCCTGTCTCCATGTGATAGTGACCGTTATCTAAAGCAGTGGGACAGGAAGGTAGAGTGAACAGTGATGCTGCGCCTCATGTGAAGCATTCCTGTGATATAGGACAGGCCGATTAACTTTCTAGATGATAGTAGTAGACCAGGTTTTCCCCGAACATTGCTCTTGTGTTCCTCCTCTAAGGAATGGACATGGGCAGATTAAAGCCTTCAAGGGTCCTGGCTTAGTAGAACCATGAGTCAATGAAAAGCCATGTGGCTGTTGTAGGGGGAGATGCAGGGAAAGCAGGAAGGAAAAGATCAGTCCCTTGAGGGCAGTATAGGCACAGGGAGTGGGGGGTGCCTGGGGACAGTGCCTATATCTTCTAAGGATCCACATTTAGCTTTGATCTCCCCCGATGCCCAGGGTAGGGAGTTAGGGGAATGCAGCATCCCCAGGTGGAAGGATTCACGGAATGAGAAGTGCAGGGAAATGCTGGATTTGGGAAGCCTATGTGAGCAGGATGTTCCCAGGTCCCCTGTCCATTGAGGTGAAGAACCAGTATGCGCTACTGGCAACAGGAGAAAAGAGCAAATCCCAATGGTTGGGGAAGAGGCGCCACCTTCCCCCAAGGCTGGGAGACTCACGGCCAATGCACCCAAGGGGAGAAGTTGTAGGGTGGTGGTGGTTGGGGACTCATTTCTGAAGGGGATGGAGGCATCCATCTGCCCACCTGACCTGACCTTGTAGGAGGCATGCTGCTTTCCTGGAGCCTGCATCTGAGACATCATGGAAAGGTTGCTGAGGCTCATCTGTCCCTCTGACCACTACCCCACGCTGCTCATCCAATGATACTGCCAGGTATGGCCCTAAGCGGATCAGCAGTAAGTTCTGGGAGCAAGGGTTAAAGAGTTGGGGGTGCAGGATGTGTTCTCGTCCATTGTGCCAGCTGAAGGTAAGAGTCCAGGCAGGGACAGATACATCTCGGAGAATAATGTGTGGTTGCCCAGATGGTGTCAACAGGAGGGCTTTGGCTTTCTTTACCATCGGATGCTATTCTGTGAAGGAGGACTACTGGGAAGAGATGGAGCTCTTTAATGACCTGAAAATCAAAAAGGAGCCCTACAAAAAGTAGAAACATGGACAAATTGTTAAAGATGTGTATAAAAGAATAGCGCGTGCACGTAGGGACAAAATCGGAAAGGCTAAGGCACAAAATGAGATACACCTAGCAAGGGGCATAAGACAGTAAGAAGAGGTTCTACAAATACATTACGAGCAAGAGAAAGAGGAATGAAAGTGTAGGTTCACTACTTAGCAGGGAAGATGAGCTAATAATGGAAAACACCAAGAAAGCGGAGGTGTTTAATGCCTAGTTTGCTACCGTGTTCACTAAAAAGGTTGATTGTGACCAGATGTGTAACACAATTTATGATAACAACAAGGGGGCAGGAGTGTAAGTCGGAATAGGGAAAGAACAGGTTAAAGAATATTTAGATAAGTTAGATGTATTCAGGTTGACAGAGCCTGATGAAATTTACCCTAGGGACTTAGGGAACTAGTAGAAGCAATCTCTGAACTTTAGTGATTTTTTCTGAGAACTCATGGAGGATGGGTGAGGTTCCAGAGGACTCATCAAGGGCAAACTTAATACCCATTTTCAACAGGCGGGGAGGAGGGGGGTGGAAAGGAGGACCCAGGAAATTATGGACCAGTCAGCCTAACCTCAATTCCTGAAAAGATAATGGAGCAAATGATCAAACAACCAATTTGTAAGCACGTAGAGCATAATAGGGTGATAAGAAATAGCCAACATGGATTTGTCAAGAACAAATCATGCCAAGCCAACCTAATTTTCTTCTTTGACAGGGTTACTGGCATACTGGATGGGGCAGAAGCAGTAGATCTGATATATCTTGATTTCAGTAAGGCTTTTGACACAGTCCCCCAAGACATTTTCATAAGCAAACTAGGGAAATGTGGTTTAGATGAAATTACTATCAGATGGATGCACAACTGGTTGAAAGGCCAATGAGTAGTTTTCAATGGTTTGCTGTCAAACTGGGAGGACCCACCAAGTGGAGTCCCATAGGGGGCGGTCCTGGGTCTGATACTATTCAAAATTTGTCATTAATAATTTGGATAAAAGATAAAAGAGTTTATAAAATTTGTGGATGATACCACGCTGGTTGCAGGCATTTTGGTGGACAGGATTAAAATTCTTGACAAATTGGAGAATTGGTCTGAAATCAACAAGATGCAATTCAGTAAAGACAAGTGCAAAGTACTGCACGTAGGAAGGAAACATCAAATACACAGCTACAAAATGGGGAATGACTGGCTAGTGAGTAGTACTGCAGAAAAGGATCTTGGGGTTACAGTGGATACCAAATTGAATATGAGCCAATAATATGATGCAGTTGTGAAAAAGGCTAACATTCTGGGGTGTATAAATAGGAGTGTCCATATGTAAGACACTGGAAGTAATTATTCTACTCTGCTTGGCACTGGTGAAGTCTCAGATGGATTATTGTGTCCAGTTAAGGGCGTCACACGTTAAGAAAGATGTGGCCAATTGGAGAGAGTTCAGAGAAGAGCAATAAAAATGATAAAAGATTTAGAAAACCTGATCTGTAAGGAAAGGTTGAAAAAACTGGGCATGCTAGTCTTGAGAAAAGAAGAATGAGGGTGGACCTGATAAGTCTTCAAATAGGCTAAGGGCTGTTATAGAGAGGGGGGGGCGGGTGCTCCATTATTCTCCATGTTCGCTGAAGGTAGGACAAGAAGTAATGGGTTTAATCTGCAGGTAGTTAAGCACTGGAATAGGTCATCAAGAGTGGCTGTAGAATCCCCATCATTGGAGGTTTGAAGAACAGGTTGGACAAAGACCTATCAAGGATGGTGTAGGTTCATTTGTGCAGCCTCAGTGAGAGAGGATGGAGTAGATGAGATCCCTGCCGGCCCTACATTTCTATGATTCTTCCCCGCCGGATCCTTTCCTATGTCATAAGCAGTAAGTATTTTCATTCCTCATGCAGTCGCTGGCCCTGGTTTTCATGGAGTCCGTTGTGACAACACTCTAGTCAGGAGAGGAAAAACAGTCTTGTTGTTTTGCTCACTTTCCCTGTCCTTGCCTCAGTCTCCCTTGGGGAGAAACAGGCCTCACAGTTTGAGGAAACACTGGTGCAGACATCTGAGAAAGCAGCTTTCAGTGATGAGCTGCCAAGCATTTAACAAGCGGCTCCCACTCTGTTCCCTTCCTTAGCCTGTGAGAAATCCCACATGCTCATAGGGAGGAGGGCTCCGGGGACAGGAATTCAGTCTTTCCTCTGTTTAAGCTAAAAGGCTTTCCCAGAACCACAAGCAAGGGGGAAGGCAGCACGACTTGTTAAGTGCACGTTACTGGGAAGGGTTATAGGAGGCAGAAATGTATTTGAGCATAGCACAGGTGTTGGTGGTAGGAGGGCCAGAAAGATCCTGGCTAGATGGGACTGCGGGATAGAGATGTAGAGAAGAGTCAAGGCAGTGAACACTGGGTAGTGGAATATACCTAATGCTTACTGCGTTCTGGAGCGGGCTCTTGGACTCCACAGAAGTATTATTTCTCAGCTTGTTGCTGTCGTGAAGTTCCAAGCAACCTGCTGGGCCGGGTAGGGATGATAACTTTGAGGTCGTGAGCAACCATGGGCCACGTTGTTATTGTTCACATCTATGGTCCTAGCTAATCAGTGAATTTTATTGAATTCCTAAGCATCTCTTTTCAAGCTTGGCGACATGAGCTGATGTCATGGGCTCACGATCATGCTGCTCTTCCCATATTGTTAACAGAGAGGTGGTGGTGGTGAAGATCCTGTCTAGATGGGACCAGAGTAGAGGGGAGGGATGTAGCAAGGAGTCCTGGTATAGAACCATTGTTCTTGAGTATGCACACAGAAAACCCATGCAATGAATAGAAACATCACCTTCCCTTCCCTTAGAATATCAGGGTTGGAAGGGACCTCAAGAGGTCATCTAGTCTACCCCCTGCTTAAAACAGGACTAATCCCCAAGCAGATTTTTTTTTTAATCCCAGTTCTCTAAATGGCCCCCTCAAGGATTGAGCTCACAACGCTGGGTTTAACAGGCCAATGCTCAAACCACTGAGCTATCCCTCCCCCCTCATCTAAGGACAGGTAGCAGATTACAAGAAGGGGAGGTACTATGCTAATGTGTGTATTAAATTCTCTGAGCATGAACTAGTGATTTCCAGAAACCTGAACAGTCCGTTTCAGCTGAGTGCTTATGGAGATAATCAAAGTGCTGTCTCTTCTCACCAGTCAATCTGGCTTCTGAGTGCTCACTGGCTATTACAGCCAAAATCATCACATAAACTTAAATTCAGATAATTTTACAGATGAGGAACTGGGTTATCTGTCTAACTAAGGTACTTACACGGCTCCGATTACCACAGGATCTGAATGCCTCACTACCTTTAATGTATATGTCCTCATGACACCCTTGTGACGTACTATTATCCCCATTTTACAGATGTGGAACTGAGGCTAAGTGACTTACCCAAGGTCACACAAGAAGACTGTAACAGAGCAGGGGCTTGAAGCAAGGTCTCTCAAGTCCTAGACTAGTGCCCTAAATGCTGGCACATCCTTCCCTCAATTTTCTATTTCCAGATTGGAATCCAAGACAGATCTTTTAAGTCCAAAGCAGACTGCGAAGTTACAAAGGGATTTCACAAAACTGGGTGACTGGGCAACAAAATGGCAGATGAAATTCAGTGGTGATAAATGCAAAGTAATGCACATTGGAAAACATAATCCCAACTATACATATAAAATGATGGGGTGTAAATTAGCTGTTACCACCGAAGAAAGATCTTGGATTCATTGTGGATAGTTCTCTGAAAACATCCACTCAATGTGCAGCAGCAGTCAAAAAAGCAAACAGAATGTTGGGAATCATTAAGAAAGGGATAGATAATAAAACAGAAAATATCATATTGCCTCTATACAAACCCATGTTATGCCCACATCTGGAATACTGAGTGCAGAGTGGTCGCCCCATCTCAAAAAAGATATATTGGAATTGGAAAAGGTTCAGAAAAGGGCAACAAAAATTATTAGGGATATGGAACAGCTTCCATATGAGGAGAGATTAATAAGACTGTGACTTTTCAGCTTAGAAAAAGACAACTAAGGGGGGATATGATCGAGGTCTATAAAATCATGACTGGTGTGGAGAAAGTAAATGAGGAAGTGTTATTTACTCCTTCTCATAACCCAAGAACTTGGGGTCACCAAATGAAATTAATAGGCAGCAGTTTTAAAACAAACAAAAGGAAGTATTTCTTCACAGGTCACAGTCAGCCTGTGGAACTCTTTGCCAGAGGATGTTGTGAAGGCCAAGACTATAACAGTGTTTTTAAAAAAAATTACTAGATAAATTCATGGAGGCAGGGCCATCCTTACCCATACGCAAACTACACAGCTGTGAAGGGCACCAAATTGCCCCAAATTTCCTGGTGCCCTATGCAGCTACGTGCTGCTCCAGTGGCCAGCCCGATCCCCCGGCCAGCTGAGGCAGCCAGAAAAGCTGCCCCCACTCCTGCCCTGCGCCCACTCCACCCCTTCCTCATAGCCCCCACCCCTGCTCCGCCCCACCTCTTCCCACCCCTGCTCCGCCCTAGCCCCGTCCCCACTCCATCCCTTCACCTGAACTACATCCTGGGGGACTGTAGCAGGGATCGGGCGCGTCCTGCACTCACCGGGTGGCGGGAAGTGTAGCGACCTGGCCCCAACCCGCCGGCTCGTGCTGGGGGGCGGTTCTCCCCTGCCCCCCAAGCCTGCTCCTGCCCCCCAAAGACCTTCGGCGCAGCCTCCCCCTCCCCCGCAGAGGCCTGGGGCTGTGTAGGGCACCACAATGTCTAGGGACGGCCCTGAATGGAGGATAGGTCCATCAATGGCTATTAGCCAAGATGGGCACGGTTGGTATCCCTAACCTCAGTTTGCCAGAGGCTGGGAGTGGGTGGCAGGGGATGGATCACTTGGTGGTTGCCTGTTCTGTTCGTTCCCTTTGGAGCATCTGGCATTGGCCGCTGTTGGAAGACAGGATACTGGGCTAGATGGACCTTTGGTCTGACTCAGTATGGCCGTTCTTATGTTCTTTCATTGATAAAGTAACATAACTAGCTAGAACATAGGACTAGATACAGGATAGAATCAGAACTGCTTAGCTGTGTGCCTTAGACTCTATACAGCTAAGAGTTAAAGGGAATTATCCTACAGATAGGTTGGTAGGGAATTTGGGCTTTCCGAACAAAGGATCCAGGTTTTTATTTCACTGTGAGGTTTTTCCCGTAGTCACGTGGTCTATAGTGTTAACAGTGAAGTCCTAGATGGCTGCAGTTTTATTGAAGTACACCTCTACCTCAATATAACGCTGTCCTCAGGAGCCAAAAAATCTTACCGCGTTATAGGTGAAACTGCGTTATATTGAACTTTTTTGATCCACCGGAGTGCGCAGCCCCGCCCCCCCGGAGCACTGCTTTACCGCGTTATATCCGAATTCGTGTTATATCAGGTTGCGTTATATTGGGGGTAGAGGTGTACCTTTAATTTCTATGGCATCTATCAATTGATGATCCCAGAGCACTTTAAAACCATTGAGATGGTAGTCGCTCATTGCTGTTTATTTTGTTTGCATACCCAGGCGCACAGGAACATGAAATGTATCATAGGTTAGACAGGTGCGACTGTTTCACCAAAAAAAGAGCATAGAGCAAAAGGATCGACAACTGAAATCCACCAATGTAAGCACATCATAAAATTAGCCATCACCCAGTGAACACCTGGGGTGAAATCTTGACACCCCGCCCCGCCCTTTGGAATGAATGGGAATTTTGCCAGTGACTTCAGGAGCTAGGTTTTTACCCTTGGAAAGTTGATTTGAGTACTGGTGGATGGTATGGCTTTGTGAAAACCACTCTTTAGCATAATAATAATTATAATATTATTCAATACTTTTCATTGATATAGCTCCTTTCAATCTGAGGGATTTGAAGCATTTTACAGAGATCAGCCAAAATCGATTTGGAAACCCAGGCACAGAACAAGGTTACATGACTTGCCCATGGGCACACAGTAAATCACTGATAGAGTTGGGAATAGAACGTCCTGACTCTCTGTTCCTGGCCTAACCCCTAGGCAACCCGACTGTGGTCACAGCCGATGTTATTGCAGAACTTCAGGAAAGAAACAGAAACAGCACAAGAGGTTTGGGGGAATTTTCAGTCCCTTCCATTTCTCTGTAATGAAACTCAGCAAAACAAGACACTGAGCCCATGATAAACGGGTTCCCTGATGTTATTTTTACAGACACAGTAAAAGTAATTTCCTGATAAAGTCTGTAGAGAAATCAGCCTTCTGCTGGGTCAGAATGAAATGGAACGCCCGAGAGTAAAGGCCTGAAGTCTCTGCAGCAGGAGGGGTGCTCAGCCCCTGGAGGCCCTCCATCTCAATGTGATGGGATATACAAACCCAATGTGGACCCAAAGGCGTTAAAAGGCAATACTGAGCCCAGTTAGTCCCCACAGGCTAGGCCTGCTGAGCCTGCTCCAGGAGCCCAGGCGCAGGTGCTGGACAGGCTGCAGGAGAGAGGAATCCTTCTCTGGGAAGCCAATCAGAAGGTTGAGCCTGAGAGGGGGACCACGGGACAGGTAAGGCCCACAGGCAGAGCCTTCTCCAGCCACCACCCCCTTGAGAACCAGCAGCTCCAGCAGCACCCTGGTCCTTTGGGCTTTTTTTTTTTTTTTTGTAAGTAACTGACTGTTTGGACTATAGGGGCCGTGCCCCAAACTGAAGGGATCTATAGATAGGAAGTGGTCCAGGACAGCAGACATAGACTCTCTGCAGGTTGCCAGTGTTGCTTCCCACAGGGCCCTGGGCTGGGACCTGGTGGAGAAGGAGTGCCTGGGTCTCCCTACCACAACCCCTTAAGGGCTGTCACCCAAATGCGGGTGGAGGCCAGAAGATTCCAGGCTTACGGTCAGGAACCAGGCACCTCTACCACCCTGATGGCAGCCGGAGGTCTGGTGCAATAACTGCTAGGCTGCCTGGCCCTCCGAGCACCCTATCTGGCTCAATCTCAATCTCGATTTTGAAAACCGATACTTTTTAGGTGTGTCACTGTACTGCACCCATCTTACTACTGAATGCAAAGAGAGTCTGATTTCTTAGCTCAGTCTAGTGACGCTTAGGGTATGGGAGATCTGGGTTAAATTCCTGGCTCTGTCACTGACACATGTGACCTTGAGCATTGTAGATTTATATCCCAGCTTGCCGTACAGTAAGTGTTTGTGTAGACATGACCATAGAGTCATTAGATTTTAAGGCTAGAAGAGACCACTATCATCATCCATCCTGACCTCCTGCATAACACAGGTGATGGAACCTCACCCAGTAGTCTCTACCTCAAGCCCATCACTTTTGTTTGGGCTATAGCATCTCTTTTAGAAAGACATCCAGTCTTGAGTGCTGGAGATTCCCCATGTTCTTAGATAAGTTGGTCCAATGGTTCATTACCCTCCACTGTTGAAAAAAAGTGTGCACCTTACTTTCTCGTCTGAATTTGTCTAGCTTCAGCTTCTGGCCATTGAATCTTGTCATGCCTTTTCCTGCTAGATTGAAGAGCCACCTGTTATCAGAAATCTCTTCAACTGAGTTATTCCTGATTTACACCTATGTAGTTACACCAGGTTGAAGCAGTGCAGGTGAGGGAGAATCACAGAATCATAGAAGATTAGAGTTGGAAGAGACCCCAGAAGGTCATCTAGTCCAACCCCCTGCTTAAAGCAGGACCAACCCCAACTAAATCATCCCAGCCAGGGCTCTGTCAAGCTGGGCCTTAAAGACCTCTAAGGATGGAGATTCCACCACCTCCCTAGGTAACCTGTTCCAGTGCTTCACCACTCTCCTAGTAAATAGTTTTCCCTAATATCCAACCTAGACCTCCCCCACTGCAACTAGAGACCATTGCTCCTTGTTCTGTCAACTGCCACCACTGAGAACAGTCTAGCTCCATCCTCTTTGGAACCCCCTTCAGGTAGTTGAAGGCTGCTATCAAATCCCCCCTCACTCTTCTTTTCTGCAGACTAAATAAGCCCAGTTCCCTCAGCCTCTCCTCGTAAGTCATGTGCTCCAGCCCTCTAATCATTTTCGTTGCCCTCCGCTGGACTCTCTCCAATTTGCCCACATCCCTTCTGTAGTGGGGAGGCCCAGCTGGATGCAATACTCCAGATGTGGCCTCACCAGTGCCGAATAGAGCGGAATAATCACTTCCCTCGATCTGCTGGCAATGCTCCTACTAATGCAGCCCAATATGCCATTAGCCTTAGCAACAAGAGCACACTGCTGATTCATATCCAGCTTCTCGTCCACTGTAATCCCCAGGTCCTTTTCTGCAGAACTGCCGCTTAGCCAGTTGGTCCCTGGCCTGTAACAGTGCATGGGATTCTTCTGTCCTAAGTGTAGGACTCTGCACTTGTCCTTGTTGAACCTCATCAGATTTCTTTTGGCCCAATCCTCCAATTTATCTAGGTCACTTTGGACCCTATGCCTACCCTCCAGCACATCTACCTCTCCCTCCAGCTTAGTGTCATCTGCGAACTTGCTGAGGGTGCAGTCCATCCCATCATCCAGATCATTAATGAAGATGTTGAACAAAACTGGCCCCGGGACTCATTGTCTTCATAACCCAGTATTCAAAAGAAGTTCTAGTGTATTTAACAGTAAATAGGGCTGTGATTTCTTCTCTGAACCCCTTTCCCATGCTGGTTACGTTTAGAAAACCCAGCTCTGCTGTCATCTGTTTTTTTCTCAGATGTGTGTCTGGCTACATCGGCAGCAAATATAACCTATTCCTTTTCCTTTTAATAATGAGACATTCCTCTTACATGATATAACTTTCGGCTCTTGAAAATGGGAGACCTGTAGCAATAATTGCAATAAATTAACCCTGCCGTTTTCTTCATAAAACTGTCTGGGGAGGTTTCTTCATTCAGTTTGTCATGGGGCACTTTAATTACATCATGGCCATGCTGATGAATGCTTTGGAAGGAAAAGGGTCTCTCAGAGTTTGCCTGATAAATGCTTATTGCAGTGCCTCACTATTAGACTGTAAATATTTGCTCTGGGTTGAAACCGTTCTTCCAAGATTGCCTGGAAACATTATTTTAAAGTAAAATAAAAGCAATCAGATTTGGCTGATTTTCTGTAAGTGCAAGATTTGTTTGTAATTTGTATTATTTGTATTTCAGCAGCACTTTGAGACCTTAGTCCCATTGTGCTAGGGGCTGTACAGATATGTAGCAAAACCTGACTAATTAAATACAAGCGGAATTTCCCCTAGCTGTTAGCATTATAGGGCCTATGATATGCAGTTGAGTAGTTCTGATTCCATCCAGCAAAAGGCAGCGTTGCACATAGATACTAACCTCTTTGCAATAGTGCACCCAGTAGGGGGGCAGATGCTAAGGTGGTGTAAATCTCTATCCCTGTATTGGCTTCAATGGCAGTACTGTAACTTATGGCAGCTGAGGGTCTGGCTCATGGCCCTTAGATCAGAAGGGGCATAGACTTTATTATTTGTTTGGCATGTTTATCCACTGTACCGCACAACGTACACTCATGACGACTGATGGAGGAGACGTGAACGTTTAATGAGAACATTATAAAAAGAGTTGTGAAATAGTGTGGACTCTCTTGCACTGCCCGGTACAGTGGTTTCTGTTCGCTCACCCAACTGGCCCACAAAGGCAGAGTCTCTGGAGGCGTAACTGCTAAAACCAGCATACCAAATAATACCTTGGAAATGTAGTAAAACCCATGGAATCCAAATATGCATAACTATTAAAACAGTGGGTTTTTTTAATCTTGTGTGGAGGTTTTACTGCCTGCCAATTTCCCACTTTTGGGTGATACCATTGTGTAGTTTATTGCCTGCATTAACCATGTTCTAATTTTATGTTGCTTTTTCCCCCCCAAACAGATGAAGGTTCTAGCATCGAGGAGACCGACTTCAACTGGGATGAATACTTGGAAGAAACGGGAGCAAGCGCTGCTCCTCACACCTCGTTCAGACATGTACGTACTTCACTTGGGGCTTGAGAAAGTTCTGTGCCCTTCCTCTTTTCATTCTGATTGGAGAGGGTCATCCTGGAAAATTTAAAGGCATGGCTAATGGCTCTTGAGGAAACATCACCAAACTTTTCTCTCTGCTTCTCAAATTTCTTCCTCCCAATCCAAAATGCTGGAATCCTTTCCCTCTCCTTCTGAAATCCTCTTCCTTCTCCTGTTAAACACTTGTTCTCATGCCTTTCTTTGGGTCCACTGGCTTCTCACTCTACTTTGGATTCAAGCTTCTCATCCTTACCCCTTCTCAAGGCCCTGTACTGCTTTCCTTTTGCCTACATTCAGCTCTCATTCCCTCCCACTCCGCATCCTGCATCCTTTGCTTCTCCCACCTCCTTGATCCCTTTAATTTCTTCCATATTACCCCACCACACAGAAATTGCATGCACATTGTTCCTTCAAAGCCCTCCTTCATACAGGTCTCTTCTGAGAAGCCTGTCAATGTTAAATAGCCTGGTTACCATGGAATGCCTCCTCTCAGCTCCAGAAAATGGTATCTCTTGCAGTGACGAGCTATCAGCCTACATCTCAGAGATACTCTCTGATAGCAGAAATGGCCGCTTGGGGCACCTGAAGCCGTACAACCGTCATAGGCCTGAGAATATAATACCTTCCCTCACGTGAAGTTGGTTCATTCGCACAATGGAATTCTGGAAGCACTGTGGTAAAACAGCCACCGTCTGCAGCTCTGGCCCCATGCCCTTCTTGGTTTGTGGAAGAGCGTTGAGAGCACCTGGAATCCCTATGGACTGGGATTGTTGCTACTTTCTTTGAGAAGGGAAATCTGTTGCTGTCCCAGAGCACATCACAATGCAGCCAGTACTTAAGAAACCATTGCATGACACGACCGACCTCTCCAGCTGCTACCCATTATCTAACCTCCAGTTCCTAAGCAAACTAACTGGGAAGCTCAACTCCTAGATCCTGCCAATATCCTGGATCCCTCTCAAGCAGGCTTCAGGTTAGGACATGGAACAGAGATGGCCCTGAGGGATGATCTCTTCTCGGCTATGGACAGGGCTGTATGCTCATGCTCTTATTGCTAGACCTTTCCATAGCATTTGATATAGTCAGCTATAAAATGGTGCCATCCCACCTCACAGTCATGGTGGGATTAGTGGGTTTTCTCAGAGGTGAGTTCAACTGCCCCCTCAGGCCACTCTCAGAGCCGTGATGGGCACCTGCTCCTCTATAATATAAATATATGGAGATATAGCTATTTCATAGAACTGGAAGGGACCCTGAAAGGTCATCGAGTCCAGCCCCCTGCCTTCACTAGCAGGACCAAGTGCTGATTTTGCCTCAGATTCCTAAGTGGCCCCCTCATAGATTGAATTTACAACCCTGGGTTTAGCAGGCCAGTGCTCAAACCACTGAGCTATCCCTCCCCCCAGCACTCACCCATGGAGCCCCACAGCATTCCTGTCTCTCCCCATCCCATTCGATACAGATGCAACCAGCGCTACTACATCTTCTCCTCAGATGCAAACAGCACCATCTCCCAGCTGCCTGTACAGGGGCCTGGCTGAGACTGGCTCCTGGATGACGCTGAACCCTGGAAGTGATGAATCGACGTTGGAGGGGAGAGGCATGCTCTTTGGAGAATCCTCAGCGCGAGTGTCCACCTGGCCTCTTCCTCTGGATACTCAAAGAGCGACGGTTGCAAAACGCTCCCAATTCCACCTGTGTGAGGCAAGGAGATTGCAGTCCCTCCTATCAAATTCCAACATAGCCACAGTGATCCACATGCCACCGACCGCCTGGCTGGATGATTGTAATTCTCTGTCCTTGATGTGAAACTGCTGACCTTCAGTCGACAGTCGGTTCAGAGCACAACAGCTGTCCGGTGAGAGCACCTCGCTCCTTCCAGCACTCTGCTCTGTGCACTGGCACCTTGCTGAATACTGGCTCCAGGTCAAGTTTTCACACCCCATCCTCAAAGCCCTCTATGGCAGTGGTTCTCAACCGGGGGTCTGGGGCCCCCTGGCGAGTTGCAAGCAGGTTTCAGGGGGTCCGTCAAAATAAACCAGAGAGCAGGGCCAGCGTTAGACTCGCTGGGGCCCAGGGCAGAAAGCTGAAGCCTGAGCCCTGCTGCCCGGGGCTGAAAGCCGAAGCCCAAGCAACTTAGCTTCATGGGCCATCGGTGGTGTTGGGCCCTGACCAATTGCTCTGCTTGCTACTCCCTAACGCCGGCCCTGGCTTTTAATCTAATGGATATGCAGGAAAACAGTTGTTATGGCACAGGAGGACCGTGGAATTTCTATAGCAGGTTGAGAACCCCCTGCTCTAGGGCATTGGCTTGGGTTACCTAGGGGCCCTACCTCATCCTTTGTGATTGTGACCTTCCCCAATAGCTACGTTCCACTGGGAGAATGGAACTGTCAGCCTCAGGGGTGAGACTCGTGTGTAGGGGCATGTGCCCCTATGAATCTGGAACTTTGCTCTCAGAAGAGATTGGGGACCCTGGAGCCTCCAGAGAGAGAGAGACAAAATCCACGTCTTCAACCCACCCTTTGTATAGTTATACCACACACACAAAAATCCCCCACTCCCCAAAATGTCACAGTCTGGTCATTGCTGAGAGGCGGAGCGAGAGAGATCATTACAGTTTAACGTGTGTATTTGATCCTTTTACGAGGTGCTCAGATTCTGTGGAGTTGGTCACTATCTAAGAGCCTAGCTAGAAGGGCCATAGACCAGCCCCGAGCCGCGCATGCAGTTCCTGTTGACGGAAGGTGAATGCATAGATACCGGACAAATGTACTTGTGGTATGAAAAGAATTAAATGATGCAACTTGTCAGTGCTTAGACTGCAGTAATCATGTGTGAGGCAGGTAAAGGAGGAGTCTTCTCAAGTCCAGAGGAGCTGCATTCCTCTAGTCTAGCAAACCACTATTACAGTTGATCCCTGGATCATTTGGTTGAAGCCCTCAGACAATCTTTTTTTATGTGTATTACTGTAGCACCTAGGAGCTCTAGTCATGGGCCAGGGCCCCATTGTGCTCGGCACTGTACAAACACAGACCAAAAAGGTGTCCTGCCCCAAGGGGCCTACAGTCTAAGTATAAGACAAGACACAAGAAATGGATTTAGGCAGACTTGTGTTCCTCTTCTGTATCCATATTAGGTACTTATATGTCACCTATTAACAGCAGTTTTTAACATATGTATCCTCACAACATCCCTGTGAGGTAGGGGTGTGTTATTGTCCCGGTTTTAGAGAGGGGAACTAAGTCACAAAGAGACTAATTTGCCAAAGGTCATAGAGGAAGTCTGAAGTGGTGCAGGGAATTGAACTAGGGTCTCCTAAATTCTAGGCTGATACCCTAACCAGGGGACTAACTTTCTTCCAAGCTTGGGATGGAAAACTGGAGATATCCAAAGAACTCTTGATACAGAAAGTTAGTGCATAAGGCATATCCTCAGTTTTAACTCCATTGGTTAGGAATATCCTACAGCAGTGGGTCTCAACCTTTGCCAACTGTACCCCGTAACCCTAACTGTACCCCTTTCAGGAGTCTGATTTGTCTTCCTTGCCCCCAAGTTACACGTCACTTAAAATCTCCTTGCTTACAAAATCAGACATAAAATATAAAAGTGTCATAGCGCACTATTACTGAAAAATTGCTTATTTCCTCATTTTACCATATAATTATAACATAAATACATTGGAATATAAATATCATACTTGCATTTCAGTACAGCAGTATAAACAAGTCATTGTGTGACGTTTTAGTTTGTACTGACTTCGCTAGCGCTTTAGGCAAATATCTAGCTGAGTTGATGTACCCCCTGGAAGACGTCTGAGTACCCCCAGGGGTACACGTAACCCTGGTTGAGAACCACCGTCCTACAGAAGATGTATTGTATTCTCTAGTTTTCCTCAGGCAAGTTGCTTGGGACTCAGTCCCGCTTCTGTTGACATCAATGGGAGTTTTGCTGTAAACTTCAGTGGGAGCTTCTTGTCTTTAGCCATCTGTAATAGCGGCTGGTGATGCTGCCTGTGCCTTCTTCACCAGGGTATTAAGAGCTTTAATCAGCTAGAGCATGGACCTGCATCCAGTGATGTCAATGGAAGAATTATCACTGACGTCAGTGGGGGCAGGATTAGGCCCCGAGTGCTTGTAAAGGGCTCTGAGATGGTTGCATGTGAGGTGCTTTATACAAATTATTCTAACTGAGGCCTGGTCCTCAGAGTTGCTCTATACCTGAGAGGTAGAATTACAGGTATGGAGCACCTCTGAGGACCAGGCCTCAATTATAAAGCACCTCACACGCAACCAGAATTGGGCCTGTTATTTACCTGGTGGAGCTGTGGGGTAACAAGTTCTTTGGGTCATACCTTGGCTTTCTCTCCAGCTCAAGTGAGTCTTGTGCCTGCCCTCTGCATGGGGCTGAGTTTCACCCATTCCCAGAGGCCGTGCTTAAAATGATTACTGGCATGACAGTCTCACCTAGAGGCCCAACTGAGATCAAGGTGCCACTATGTACAGGCACATCATAATAGACCGTTTCTACCCCAAAGAGCTTATGTTCTGAATAGATGAGGGTCAGAGTTGAAGTGACTTACCAAAGGTCACTCAACCAGTCAGTGGCAGAGCTAAGGATAGAACTGTGGTCCCCTGAACTGTTATTTAGTGCCCTGTCTGCTAGACCATGCACCTAAGAATGTTGCCTGCTAGCATTGCTCAGCTAGAGATCATGCCTTATTTTCCTTCTCTTATATGGAAAAATAATACCTATTTCTAATTTTGCAAGGTTGAAATCAGCCTTCAGAGCAGTTTCCAACCAGGGATGAAGTTAGAAGTGGCCAACAAGAACAATCCGGACACCTACTGGGTGGCTACGATCATTACAACGTGTGGACAGCTCTTGTTGCTACGTTACTGTGGCTATGGAGATGATCGCAGGGCAGATTTCTGGTGCGATGTGATGACAGCTGACCTTCATCCAGTGGGCTGGTGTACGCAGAACAACAAGGTGCTGATGCCTCCAGATGGTGAGTTCTATGCTTTCTGGTGGGGTCATGGTCTAGTATAAGATCTGGTTCGACTCCAAGCCTACAATCAACCTGCATCGGGTCCTCAGCTGGTGTAAACCTATGTAGCTCCATTGAAGTCACTTTACACCAAGTGAGAAATTGGCCATTAGACTTCACTGATGGATCCTGCTTGCCAAGAACTTGTGGGATCAGATCCTAGGAAGGGAATTGTGCAACAAATCGTAGTAATAATAATATAAAAGTTTTGTAGGTGAAAGCGGTGGGAAGGGAATTTGTCCCTATATTGCAAAACCAATGTTTTCCATCGGGGGAAAAATGGGCTTGTACTTCTAGCAAGAAAAGACCAAATTCTGATCTCACTTACTCCAGTCCACCCTCATGTAGGCTGAGTGTAACTGAGGTTAGAATTTGGCCCTATGCTACAATCCTACAAAAAACCTTTCCGGCCCCTTTGTCCCTATGCTAGAATCCTGATGGGCTTTGCTTGGGAAAGATCAGAAACCATTCAGGGCCAAATCCTGCAGTCCTTACTCAGCCCTTTAAAGACAATGGGAGCATTGCCTGAGTAAGGACTGCCGAATTTGGGCCTTGTTCACTAAGAGGCAACTATGGCTCCTCAGCTGTGGAGATGCGCAAGATTCTGATGGGTGACGGCTGTGGTTTGGCTGTGCAGGCGAGACAGTCGGCTCAGGGGAGCTCCATATTCCCTGCCGGCAGAGGAACAGTGTATTCTGGTGGCCCTGGGCAACAGTGCGGTAGGGAAAGAAGCAAGCACAGCCAATGGCTCCATGACATAGGTTGGCCATGCTCTTGCACAGAGGGCGTATAGTGGGCTGCTGTAGCCCGTAGGCTGTAGTTGCTTCTATGGAATAGGTACCTATCTACTCTAGTTAGGCAGAGGATGCTGTTCTCATCACCCTTCCATTTATGTTCGCTGCACCGTTCCAGTTCATTCAATCTTTGTGGGATGAAGATTTAGTCCTAAACTCGAGTTATTCGGGAATCAAATGAAGGAAAGCTTAAAAACCTGCTTCTGAGATATGAGGGGTTTTTGGGGGGAGGGGCGAGGTTTACTTCCTATTTATAATGACTATTCAGAAGGTTGACATTTCATTTGCATGTTGTACATGATTATGGCAGAGATACTGCATCAGACTGACTTGTGGTGTCTCTTCAATGGAAGCTATGCTCACTTGAGCTAAGGATGAATTTGGCCCATTTCCTAGTGTAGGCAGAAAACCGATCTGGTTTGTAGACGTCTTTGGACCCGATTTCACCTGACTGTGTCCCTTGAATAAAAAAGGATGGATTTATAAAAAACAAAAATAGAGCTTGATACCTGAACGCAAATGTGATCGAAAGGTTTGTTAGCCAAGCCGTAATAAATCAGGCTGATTTGAGAGGGGTTAGATTTTTATTGGTCTCCTAATTTTTTATGTGGCTTCTTTTTTTTTTTTTTTTATAAACTCCTTTTATTATGTGGCTTATAATCAATGTTGTAAGAAAATATACAGTGCCGTAAACTAAATCATGAAATGCCAGGGTCAAGGGGTAAGAGGATTTATCGACTGCTATAATAGAAAATAATGATTGTTTTATAACTGGAGGCATTTGCTCTTCAGGGAAGGGTTGGAATCTTTTTCTGGTCCTGGCTACTTCCATGTGCACTGTTTAGCTTGGGTGGCCAGATTCTGCGCTGATGTACAGTTCAGTGTTCAGCATTTGTACTGTCAGGATGTCATGTGCCCTGTGCAGTGCAGTGCCAGGAAACCATTGGGGTTGCGTAGGGGATAGGTCAGGGTAGGTGCTGAATTCAGGCTGCTCGCTTGAAAAAGTGCAGTGGAAACTGTGTGTATATATTTTTTTTCATTGAATGAACAAACTTTAATGCACAGATGATGGATAACAACTTTCCAAAGTGCCTTGGAACTTAGGAGCTGAAATAGACAATGCATAGGGGAGAGTTAGGGGCATCAGAAAAGGATTCTGAGAAGCCAGCCGGCTGAGCAGGGAGCTGCCTAAGCTAGCCAGTAGATAATGCTAAAGAGAGGGGTGGGTTTAGGGCCCATAGCCTCAAAGGTACTTAGGTGCCCAATTAGGCACCTGCCTCTGCTTTGGATTCATGGCTGGGCGCCATCTTTTGGCGTTATGTGGCTAAGCCAGGTCATCCCTTTCTCATGAAAACTGAGAGACAGCCAATAGCCCTTACATGGGAGATCTGGGTTCAAATCCCTGCTCTGCCTGCTTAGCGGCAGGGATTTGAATACAGGTCTCAGAGCTGAGTGCTTTAGCCACTGGGTTGTAGAGTTATACACACACTCTAGCCACATGACTATTAATTATACAAAGTGGAACAGCTTCAACAGAAGAGATGGGGAGACCGTCCCAGAATACCCAGTAAGCTGGTGGTCAGGGCACTCAGTTGGGAGGTGTGAGACCTGGGGCCAAGTCCCTGCCTCAAATCAGGCAGAGTGGGGACGCAAACCCGGGTCTCCCACGTGATTCTCCTCGCCGCTGGGCCGTTGGATATAGTCACACTCACACCAGCTCTGTGCCTCCCCAGTTGGCTTGTGCCGGTTAGGCATGCTCAGGGCACGCTCTCAGATCAGGCCCTGCAGGTGAGATGGGTGGAGACAGCCCTGTTTGTGAATCCTGCCAGGGCTGAGGAGTGAGTTAGGAGGCTGAGCAGCTCAATGGCCGCAGGACTGGGCAGTTTTGCACATGCCCACTGGCAGAAACAGGCACCACAGGGACTTCATTGGTGGAAATTTAGGCGTCTAGGGAATTTAGGTGCCTGCAAGGTGAGGTAGCAGCTGAAGATCTATGGGGCACGTAACTGTTAGACTTAGGCACTCAGCAGACTTAAAAGTTAATGGACTTTAGGTTCCTAGGTGCCTAAGTCACTTGGGGCTCAGGTTCCAAAATCACTTAGGTGCTTTTGAAATTTTACCCGTTGCCTATTGGATTAAGTCCTGGGGTCATTACTCTTTTTTTTTTTTTTTACTCTAGCCCTGATCCTGGAAAGAACATAAAAAGCCAGGTTTTCAGAAGTGCTCAGTTCCCATTTAGGCGCCTTAAGTGGCCAGGATTTTAAAAAATACACAGCCCCCGATGCCTCCCATTGAGAACACCAGGAGCTGTTGGGTGCAGAGCACTTTTGAAGATCTGGCCGGTAGTGTGTGCATAACTTCACGCATGTACTCCTGGGCTTAAAGTCATGCTTCTGCTTCAACGCGTTGTTGGATCAGTGAGTGCATCCGTCCTTACTTTGTCAAACTCCTATTGAAGTCAGTGGGAGCTTTGGCTGGGTAAGGGCTGCAAGATAAGCCCCTGTATTTGGTACAAGAGAAATCGCTGTTTTATACAACGTTCCCCAAAATGTTTTGTGTTCTTAGCATCACACCCTAGTTCACTATCATGCCTTCAAAAAAATAATTTAATCTCCATTTTTAATGAGAGCAGCCAGTATTTTAAGTGCCTTGTCATGTACTTGTCTGAGTTGGAATTCCTGCTGCTTATGAAATGCGGGATCAGGCCGTCACTGCAAAGAGAAGTGCAAGCAGTATGGCTGTGGGCCAGCCATTAAGATTTGATTTCATTCAGTAGTCGATGGGCTCTGTTTAATAAGCAGATCTGCAAAGACACACTTGTTAAACTGGCAGAACGGCTGCACTGGGACTGTATTGTGTTCTGCTTACCAGAAAGAACTGATCAGTGCTAGTCTTACATGTAAAAGTAATACCACATTACAGCACCACAAAATGAAAAAGGAGATTATGAATTTCATTAGAGGGGAGAGAACGGGTTTGTTCAGCTTAGCAAATCAATAGGGCTTGATTTACTCTTCGGCACATACAGTGCTTCCAAGGGGCAGCTGCCAAATAATTATTGTTTATGATTCCAATATAAGGAAGTAGTTTAATTTACTGACTGTTACATTATTATGTATTGGGAGACGTTAACTTGACATTATGCTCACGGGCACGATGATGCAAAGTCATGTTATGTCCTGCAGTGACATTATGATGTGATGCACTGGAACAAAATGTGTGGCAGCCGGACATGTGCTGACTCTGCTGTTTTTCGCACGCTAGCTGGAGCAATGTGGACATTACAGCACATGTGGTGACCCGGGCTAGCCACACAAGTATGGACCCAGGAGCTCTGGCAGACTGCTAGCTTGCCTGTACTGCCACATCTACAATGCTATTTTTGCTGCACGAGTTCGAGCAGGCGTTTCTGTCTGCCAGGGCTGGGAGGGGCGCATCCTTCCAGCTGCAGTGTAGACATAACCTGTGTCTCTCCCTGTCCCCCGCCCTCCCTACTCCTTACGGTAGAAAATCAAAGGAGTAAAATTAGTTACTTCAACTCTTGCCATTAATTATATTTTTCTCATTACAAATTGGTGTGTAATTTGAATTGCAAACTCAACTATCCTGGCAGAATAGCTCTGTTTACCATTCAAATCAAAATGAAAATTATTTAAATGAATTAATATAAAACTCATTTGAATGAACCGATGTTTATTCATGAACTTGCAGAAGAAAGTGTGAAGACATCCTTATGGTCTATAGCTACATTGCTGATCAGCTCTAAAGTCCCATCTTGGGACAGATTGGGTTTTTTTTTTATTGCAGTTTAACCATTGGCATAAACCAGTGCTGCCTAATGCAGGTAAATTTCACCTCTTGTGTTTTTAGCCCTCTTCATAGAGCCTGAGCAAATATGATTTGCATGGGGAACAATTGAATGCCCATTGAAAACAATGGGATTTTGACTTGAGTGGGTTTAGACCATAAGTGGGTGGCACAGAACCTCCATGCTCAAGTCATGGGCAGGGCATACTGTAGGGCCGTTCTGCAGTTGCTGTTCCTGTCTCCAGATTGGAATGGGGCCACAACCTAGGCTCACTCATTAGGAGTGGGTTTGTGGATCTGGATGATCACAGCTCCTTGACCATGACTCTGGTTAGTCACTGGGTCTGAGCCTAAGTCTGAGAGATTTGTGTGTAGACTGAAGGGGGGGGTTGGGTTCAAGCCTGAGTCAGAGCCCGGGCTTACATTGCAGTGTAGACATAGGCCAAAGTGAAGGGGAGGTTTGGGGTATGTGGAACTGGTGCAGAACTCAGCTGCTTCTCATGGACCACCTTCCTTTCTGCTGCAGAACTGACATGGGTTTTCCAATGGCCTTAGACTCCCTAGGTGAATTTTATGCCTGACAATCTAATAGCTGCCAGCATATCCTGGACTGTTTTCTGAAGAGTTAAAAAATAATTTGTGGCTTGCTGAACTTTCGTTACTAATAATGTCTTTAATTGGGAAAGAAAATAGGCCTCCTCCCTCTCCTAGCCATTTGTCTCCGTGAGCCGTTTCCCTCTCTTGATGACAGTAGGGTTCCGTCAGGTAGAAGCCACGCACAGAACTTGACAAGTGTAGTGGCTAAATTATGCATCGTGAAACGCGCAGAGAGCAGCAACGTCTTTTGATTGACATCTGGTTTTTGTACAGATTGCAGATTTACAGCTGAGCCAACATAGCAGCGTCTCCTCTGGCATTATCTTAATGCATTCTGGGATGCACTAAAGACACTGGAGGACAAGATTATTGTGTACACTTGAATTGCTGGGGTAGTTTTGCCTTAACATTATTGACAGACAGTAATTCAAAGAGGGCCAGATTCTCCTTCCCTATTGTAAAATCCATGCGATGAGCTTGATTCTGTTCTCGGTTACAACAGTGTAAATTGGAAGTAGCACCAGTAAAATCAGGGGACTTATATAGGAGTCAACGAAGAAGAGAACCAGGCCTGTTTTCTGATATTGGGATATGTTTATATAGGGATGTAAAACTTGAGGAACAATCCCTCCCCCGCATAGAATTCTAGTAGGATCAATGTGCTCCTGTTAACTCATAAGCCTGCACTTCTGATTAGGTTCAGCAAGCAGCCTTTTCTAGCAAGATTCACTTGTGTGGGTAGAGTTAAAACTCAAAGGCCTGATCCTGGGTGGCGCTGAGCCCCACCAAACCCCAAATACATCAGTGGGCATTGTGGATGCTCAGCATCCTGCAGGATTGGGCCTCTCAGGCAAACATGCCACTAGGGCTATAATTAAAATAGTGATTGTTTGTGGGTCTTTTTCCACTTTACTTGCATTAGATTAATTTGTGACTTTCCCTCCACGGTGAAGGCATAATTCACTTACGGCGTGATCCCGAGCACTTTATTCATGCAGAACAGGATCGGACTCATGCAGCAGCAAAATAGATTGCCTTGTAATTCAAAACGATATTGCTAGTTCAGTTGAAGTACATTCACACATCCTACCTCTTACCTACTAGTGGACTGGTGCTAAGGTCTTATTTAAGATGCTAAGGCACAAACAGAAAGCTTTACTTCATCCTTGCTCAGGAAAAAAAAGTACTTTGATTTTGATGAGATCTCTTTGACTGAATAAGACCTTCAAGATTTATCTCTGAGAATATATTCCTAGGACCCCATTTTACCCTTTGAGATTATTGGAGGTACAAGTCCGGGGAGAATTTGATCCATTCTAAGAAGTTATTCATGGCCAGAGAGATGATCATCAAGGCCTTCAGAGAGACTGACATGCAGATATTTCTGTATTTTGAAAAAATGCAGGGCCCCATATTTTGGCCTCAGTTACATCCATTGACTTCATTGGTCTGGCCCATTAGCCTTATGGTAACCTCATCATAACGAGTTCAGAACTAGGATGCTCCCGCTGGTGTTGCTTGTGTCTTCATGTCTGAGGTCAGAATTAGGCCCATCATCAAACAGGGTGCACATTAATAGACAAACTGGTAATCCAACAATACTCCATTGGTTTCAGTGAGTGGTTTGGGTGTGCAAGGAGTGGTAATTGAGGCCCCACATAAATATATGAGAAGAGATAATGCCTCAGTGGGCAGCATTAATTTATATTGTATCTTGATGAGTACGGGAAGAGTCATTGACAGAGGCATATGTTGCATACAGTAATTTCTCCTTAGCACCACCACATCCTGGTCAGCCATCATAGAGAGGCAGATGCATAGCCAACAGTGAGGCAATGGGTTGGGGGAAGCCCTGCCATGTCAGTGAGATTATCAAGCTTTAGCACTCCTCTGTTCCACACAGGGCCGATGAGAGGGGGGGGGAAAGCCGGTACAAATTACCGGGGCCCGGTGGTCTGGATGGGGGCCTGGCGGTCCGGAAGGGGGCCCGGGGCCTGGCTTCCCCCCCCTCTCGTCACCATTACCGGGGCCTGGCGGTCCGGAAGGGGGCCCGGGGCCCGGCTTCCCCCCCCTCTCGTCACCATTACCGGGGCCTGGCGGTCCGGAAGGAGGCCCGGGGCCCGGCTTTCCCCCCCCCTCTCGTCGGCCCTGTTTAGCCGGTCCGCCCTTGCTGGGGGGCCCGAAAAAAAATTTTCACCGGGGCCTGAACCCGCTCTCCACACACTAGGAGGAACCATGTGACCTTCTGAAACTAATCATTTCCATCATAGATTGTGGTGGTTCTGAGCCACTACCATCCTCCCAGCTCATCTCTCAGAACGTGTAATCCTGGATGTTTAAAACCAAAAGCAAGCTCCCCTTCTAGCCTGTAAGACATCCCCAAAGGAAATTAAACTTTAACTACGTTTGCAAGTTGATGTTGATAATGTTCCATAGAGATCAGATGCTTAGAGTGGAATTCTGCTCCTGGTTACGCTGGAATGGAATAATTTAACTGAGGTGGCTTGAAGATTGAGAGCAGGATTTGGCCCCAGTTTTGTAAAATTTTAACTTTTGTGCAAAGCTGAAATTACTTGCTGAGGATCTGGGGCCAGATCCTTTGCTGGTATAAATCAGCAGAGATGCAGGGATCTATGCCAGTTTACACCAGCTGCTAACTGGGCCATTGAATTGTAAAATGAAACTCAGACACCTACTTTAGCAAATCACAGCACCCAGTGTTGGGGATAGTGCTAAAGAATTACACACTCTTTTATCTTCCCTGCCAAATCCTTGTTGGCTTATCCTATTAGAGCTGATTTTAGATTCCCTTAATGTTAATAGATTCCAGGATTTCTTTCTTTAAACACTGTAAATGGCTCTCTTAATAAAATGTATCTATATGTGGTCTTAGCATCAACTTCAGCTGAGTATTAATTATGCAGGAATGATGTTAACATAAATAACTACTCAGCAAATAAACATCAATTAAATATTCTATTAGCATAGTAGGCAGCCTTATGCATTGGCACAGAATGATTAGCAGATTACTCTTAACGAGCTTTTAAAATGTAGCACTTCTTCGCTAAATCTGGTGTATTTCAAGTGAAGGGGAAAAAAACCCACTTTGCTGAAGAACACAGTGTGGTAAGGCTGAAATTCACTGTAGTGTGAACTGTCTCTATGGCCCCAATGGACCATACAACAGGTGGGGATTGCTGGAGCACATCACACTCCAGCTACTTGCCCCTGCCCACTCCCAATATGTGCAGGGGGCACACCAGAGGGACATTTTACACTGGGAGACACCAAGTTTACATCCATTTTGTGGCACCTTGATATTGCCAGTGTTGTATAAGGGGACCTGGTGTAACATGCATTTTGTACCGGTATAACATATTGAGGATAGAACTGTAACTATTTTTAACTGATTGATACGATCCCTACTATGGACACAGCTATACCTGTGTACTTAAAACAGTATGACTTCTGTATATAGAGAAGGCCACGGTGTAAATGAGAATCAGACCCAGTGTGATAACCTGACAAGAACCAAGTCTCATATAAACAGCCTGGAGGAGGACAAAAATAAAAAAAAATTTTTTTCCTGGTATATGACAAGTTATAAATATATAATGGTTGAAAACAATAGTGTGCACCTTTATGAAAGATTTAATGAATAAATATTTCATGCCCACATGGTGCTTTTTCAGCAGAGCATGGTTTAGGTAAAAAAGCAATAAACAAAGAACCTACTTCAGGGTTTGTTTAGGCTCTTAAATTAAACTAATTTAATCAACTTTTTCAGTCAAGCTTGATATTAGTTCATTTCTGTACCCAGCACCGTATTCTGATTTGGCTATTTCTTTCAGATACTCTTTTTCGTGTTTGGAAGATTTCAGTAAAATTATTCATTTAATCCTGTTAGTATAATCTGAGTCACTGTTGTCGAGACAGATAACATGGGCCAGATTCGCCCTTGCCGTAAAAGTCATGGAGTTGACCACAAGTAGGGCCAGGCCAACCTCTTAACCACAAGACCATCTTTCCTCTGTTCATCTGTTAGGCTGATATTTTTGGTACGTTGCCTCCAAAGAGTTGGTTGGGAACTATAGATCATCGTGATATATTTCTCTGTAGTTCATCAAAACTAAAGATTTTCTTTTAAAAAAATCCATATGTATTGTTTGTTAGCTGTTATTTGACAAGAGGAAAGTCCCCTGCAACAGTATTGAATATGTTAATATCTGGGAATAGCACAGTTACTAAGTGTGGTGTGACAAAGCTCTGACCTTGTCTCCGTGGGTCCCGCATTTCCTGGCAGATTTCACTAGCCTCAGAGGCTCACTGTGACCCTCCACGTAGCCCTTCTCTCTCTAGAGGCAAGGGTCACAGCCTACTGAGCCATTTTCATCATAAGCCAGCAAGGGAGGTGAGGAAAAGCTACCCTCCCTTGCACAGTCTGTTATCTCCCAGTCTCAGTGATTAATCGGGGGGGGAGGGTGGAAAGGGGGAGCCCGGGCCCACCCTCTACTCTGGGCTCCAGCCCAGGGACCCTAATAGTATCAGCTATGGTAGCTGACTTTTTAGGAACTGGATGCATACAATTCCCTGGGCCACAGCAGCCCCCCACTTCCTCAATATCTACTTCACCCTTACCTCAGGGCCTCCTTCCTTGTGCCTGATATGGTTTATACTACTCAGTCTCTCCAACAGCGCGACTTCCTCCTACAGCTCCTGACACCCACTCCCACCTGACTAACTGGGAGGCTTTTAACTAGTTTCAGCCAGCCCCTGATTGGCTTCAGGTGTCCCAATCAACATAGCTGTCCGCCCTGCCTTCTGGAAGGATCTTAATTGGCCCCAGATGTCTTAATTGACCTGGAGCAGCTGCCATTTGCTTATCCTGGTAGCAGGAATTTGTTTAGCCTGTGGCTAATATATCTGTTTCCCACTACTTTACTATAGCCATCTGGCCTTGCCCCGTCACAGTGGCTAGAAGTAGACTTTCCTGAAATTCCCAAGTCCAATCAACTAAAGAACATTACTCAATGGAGAGCCCTGGACAAGACACTAACTATTTTCCAGGACTGAGTAATGGGGTTTAAAATTAGCGGTAGAGCCCCTGCAGTTTCAACGTCTGCTTCCAACAATGCTAGTCACAGGAAAGGGGGCAATGGCACTGGCGTTAGTATGACTAGACAGCTTGCTCCATAAATGAAAGATTCAAGTTGTATATAGGAACATATTATAGGAACGCCTACCTCCAAACGCCCAGAAGCTCTGTCCCTCCACACCGGGCATGCTGCAATAGCAAGCAAGAGGGACAGTCTCTCTCGTTCACACACCTGCCTAACCCACCCCCCCAGTGATGATTGATATCTCCCCACGCATGCACGCCCAGCCCCCCAGAGCTGATTTATGTCTCTGCCAGCTGCTGTGGGCTGCCAGCGAGGGGCGAATGACCACTCTTGTGGCTTCCCTTTGCTTCCCCTCAGAAGTCATTTTTCTGCGGGGAAGCAAAGAAATCTGTGGACAACGTGAATTCTGCATCTGTGTAATGGTGCAGAATTCCCCCAGGAATATTATTTAGGTGCCTAGATATGGACTTTGGGGCCAAGCTTTAGGCAGCTGGTTTTTTCAACACCTTGGCCCTAGGTCTGTACGTTTAAGTTGCCCTTCGACATCCTCCATGTATTCAGAGCAAAACCACGTGAAAAGTTGGAGCAGCCCAGTATGTGTGTGCTTAAGGATGTTTGGGGAGTAGTTTTTTAAGATATGTTATTATTTGTATAGGACCCCATTATGTTAGGTGCTGTATAAAAACACTGACCAAAAAGATGGTCTGTGTCCCAAGAAGCTTACAATTTAAGTATAAGACAAGAGAAACAAATGGGTAGAGACGGATAGGGGATTAACAACATCTTATCGCAAAGAGGGTAAAACAGGCTTTCCTCACTCAGGACTTTGGATATGACAAGTATGAAGTTCTAAATCAAAGCCTGTTTTGAATTCTTATACTAATGACCTACATCTGATGTGGAGTATGCTCAGAGACAATGGTGATGGGCAGCAGCATAAAACCCTAAGCTAGATAAACAGAAAAATTGCATTGGATAATATTTTAACTGGGGCAAAAAGCTTTTCCTTTACATGGGCAGTTTACCCAACACAGAGCTGGATGGACTTTTACAAAACACTCTTTAAAAAAAAAAGAAAATCTGAGAAATTCCAAATGGTAATTGAGGGGAAAATGACAAGTGACGCAAAGTAGGAGTTTTAGATTGGAGATGCCATCTCAGCCTTAAGTATAGACGTCAGTAGTTAATGCAATGATATAATAATAAGATGGTGACGGATCCTTAAATATATTACCTGCTGAGATATAAAAGACTGGGCCAGATCTTCAGCTGGTGTAAATCAGTACATCTCTGCAAGTCAGTGCGGAGAGGGTGTTACTATGAGGGGTGAACTCCTCCTTCTGTTGGCATATGCAGCCTCTCCACTAGGGGGCTCTGCCAGCATAGCTATGCTTGTATAGCTGCATTGGCAAAGCCGGTGTAGTGCAGGCTAGCCTTAACTGTCCTGACTTAAAAAGAAGCTATGATAAAATAGGGACTGAATAGAAACAAGGAAGGGTGAATGAGACTCCCCCTTCTCCTGGAAGGCTGGCCAGCTTTACCCTCTTTTTTTCTCACCTCTCCCCATTTCTGGTAGGGATTGTTTTTGGTATAATAGGCAGTATTAATTCTCATAGTGTCCCTGTAGCTGAGCTGAGAGAGAAACCAGAGTTCTGCATATTAGTCCCCTGCTCTCATCACTAAACTCCCATCTTTCTTTACATTTAGAACATCCCTTTTGCTTCTGTTTTCTGCTGGGAAGGGTCGATAAAATGCCTGCAGGCCTGGATTGGGTGCGGTGCAACTAGCAGGAACCACATTTCCAGTTGACAATGGCTGGACACTTAGGGCAAACTTTTAGCATCCACACTTGGCACCTGATTTTCGCAGAGCTCAGCTCCTGTGTGGGCACCTCACTAAGGGCCAGAGTTCAGCACCCAACACCCTCTTTTGAAAATCTGGTCACTCCTTAGCTCCTTTGGAAAATCTGGCCCAAAGTGCTCTGAGACCTTGTGCTTGTTCTCGGACTATTGTATGGTGATTTGCTGGCTTTAGTAGTCTGACTGTTATCTGCTCCTTCCCTCTCCCCACCCTTCCACATTTGTTTGCTTCATCCACCTCTTGTAGTTTGTCACCACCTACATCAGGGGTTCTCAAACTGGGACCCCTCAGGGGGTCATGAGGTCATTACATGGGGGGTTGCGAGCTGTCAGCCTCCAACCCAAACCCCGCTTTGCCTCCAGCATTTATAATGGTGTTAAATATATTAAAAAGTGTTTTTAACTTATGAGGGGGGGTCGCAATCAGAGGCTTGCTATGTGAAAGGGGTCACCAGTACAAAAGTTTGAGAACCACTGACCTACATGGTGAGCTTTTTGGGCGAGAGGCCGTCTTGATACGGCTTATCTGTATAGCACCTAGACACACCAACCCAGATCAAGGCTGCATTGTGCGAAGTATTTCTGCAACACAAATAATAAATAACAGTTAATAATGACAGTCAGACCTAGCTCTTATATAGCACTTTTCATCTGGAGATCTCAAAGTGCTTTACAAAGGAGGTCAATATCATTAGCCTCCTTTTACAGATGGGGAAACTGAGGCACAAAGAGGGGACTTGCTCAAGGTCACCCAGCAATTTAGTGGCAAAACTGGGAATAGAAGCCAGGTCTCAAGGTTATGTGCAGAAAGTGTATTCTGTAGTGATGGAGCTGAGCTGTAAATTGGGGGTCCAGAGGCAGACCTGAACTCTTCCGAAGTTTGGGGGTGATTTTTGATCCTGGGATTTATAGTTCAAACCCATTTCTAGTCTCAAGAGAGGAAAATGCACTTTTAGCTAGCGCAAAAGGTGACTTGATGGAATATTTCTTTGGTGATATGATGATGATGATGATTGTGGATTTACATCCCGCACATAGGATGTAGGGCATCTCTTGGGGCCTGGCTGCGCCATTAGTTTCAGAAAGGACGCGTGATGAATGTTCATAAGGCCGTCCAAGTTCTGATTTGTGTTGCTTACATCACACATCCATGGGACACTCAAACGATTTAAATGGGATTTGATCATTAGACGCCAGGCAATAGAATTCAGATTAATCACAGAATATGCTGCAAAGTGAGGGAAGTACATGCGGTGAGGTTTTTCCACGTATTTCTGATTTTACAAGGGGTCGAGAGAAGGTGACAAATGAAACCAGGCTTATTAGTTATTTTGCTTAATGATGATGATGTGGAGGAGCTGTGGTTTCGGATTAGATCATGGAACAGGAAGTAAAAATTCAGCTCCCGGCTCTGCTAGTGACTTACTGCGTGAACCCGGTGAGGTAGCTAGCTTTTATCATCTCCCTTTTAAAGATGGGGAAACCGAGTCATGGAGCAGTTGAAGCTTAAATTTTTTCAAAGGGTTTCCACTTATTCTGGGTTCCTCCATTTTGGGTGTCCAGTCTGAGACAACTAGGGCCAAATTTTCAGAGATGCCAGGCCCCGACAACTCCAATAGGAGCTGCAGGTGCTTGTGTAACCCACTTGTGAGTGTGCGTTACAGGTTCTGCCAATACACAGAGGATGTGAGCTGTTACAGCCCCCACCGCCAGAGTCTTGAGCACAAGCTGTAGCGACCCGTGGCTTTAGCTCAGGAGATCCCTGCTTCAGTTGCTGGTGTGTTAGCCAGGACGTCAGTCACCACACTTGCACCTGTAAAAGTTAGGCTCGAGGTATCTCAGACTAGGTACCTAAAAATCATGTGTGCATTAGGCTGAAGTGACTTGCACCGCAGGTCACATAAGTTGGGAGCAGAGCCAGGAACCTGTGTATTCTGCCTCAGAGTACAGTGCCTCAGCAACTAGACAAGGCTGTCTTTTGCCTTGTGGGGTTCTACTCAGAGTCTCGGAGACGGTTCTCTGATAGGAGGCTTTTCTTTTTATCCCTGTTCTGGTTTTCATATTTGTTCTTCTGTGTTCTTTTAAATGATCTGTTCGCATATAATGTGTTGTTATGCTTCCTCTCATCAGTCATGCTGGTGTTTTTTTGTTTCTTTTTTTCTGTAGGAACTGGAGTATGAAAGTGAATAGAACCGTTCTGAAAAGTCAGACTTGTATATATGTATGCAGTGTTGTTGTAGCCACGTTGGTCTCAGGGCATTAGGGAGACAAGGTGGGTGAGGTAATATCTTTTATCGGACCAACTTCTCTTAGTGAGAGAGACAAGCTTTCCAGCTACACAGAGCTCTTCTTCAGGTCTGGGAAGGGTATTCAGAGTGTCACAGCTAAATTTAGCTTAGCATAAATAGTTAGCACCTATTTTAAGGGAACCTTTGAGATGAATATGTCCTAACTACTTATGCTAAACTATCTGTTCAACCTGGTACTTATCCGTGACACTCTGCCCTGGTCTACACTGGAGGAGGGGGTGTCGACCTAAGATATGCCGACTTCAGCTATGCGAATAGCGTAGCTAAAGTCGGCCTATCTTAGGTCAACTTACCTGGCCGTGAGGACGGCGGCAAGTCGACCGCTGCTGCTCCCCCGTTGACTCCGCTTCCACCTCTCGTGAGCTGGAGTTCCAGAGTCGACAGGGAGTGCGATCGGGGATTGATTTTATCACGTCTACACTAGACGTGATAAATTGATCCCCGATAGATCGATCACTACCCGCCGTAGTACCTTTCCCACACCTGAAGCAGAGCTCTGTGAGCTGAAAAGCTTGCCTCTCTCACCAACAGAAGTTGGCCCAATAAAAGACATTACCTCACCCACCTTGACTCTCTAAAATTATATGTGTTATTTGTGGCTCTCCATTGTAGGCACTGGATATTGCCAGGAAAAAAAGTAATTGTGCAGCAAGGTAGTGGGATTTTTTTTGCGCAAGATCATTGCACTGCTGAAAATTTGGTACATTTTATGGAGCCGTTGCCAAAGAGTGGCTTTCAGAATGTGGCTATGGGATTTAGAAGTGAGAAAAGGCACTTGGTGTTAGAGATACTTGGATAGAGTTTGCTGAGGTGAGGTCAGTGCCTGGGGCATGGTATTTGTACTTTAACGGCATTCCTTTACCAAATGTTCTCTAATTTTCAGATATTTGTTCTGGGGCAGAATCAACAAGGGGCTGACCTGATAGAATGGGTAGGACATAAATGTGCTACTCTTCTTCACAAGCAGAGATAAGTCAAAGGTTTTGCATTTGCATCAGGATCAGGCAGAGTTCATGTCGAGATTTGGGTTAGGTTCTGGCTAAGCTCTCCCTTCAAATCACCCAGCACAACCAAGCTCTTTCTAATCATGCTCCGACACTAGCCTCCTGGATAAAATGTATGTGGAATATTTGATGTGATATAAGCTTTTATTGCAATTGAATGGTCACATTACTCATGAGTGGGACAGCCACAAATGGCTTATGCAAGGCATCCCCAAGGGTTAGCTTCTGCTACCCTTTTTCTCAAATTGAACTTATTCTAACGCCATAGGTAATAATCAAGGTAGATGATCAGAATCTGCCCCAAATGAGCGTTCATAAAACCTTGATATCCTACACCACTGTTTATTTTGCATAATCCACATGTCTGACAGAGAAATAATTTGGGGATGTTTGAGAGTTTTACAGATGTTGACTGGGACTGTCTCCCTCCACCTCTCAGGCAGCAAAAGTCACCAAAAATGCTTCTTACCATTTGCACACGGGAAGGATGTTACGCCCCCTGTAGGACTGCCCCGGGGCTATCTGAGCCTGCAGGCTGTAGGACTGTAGCACATTCTACAAGAGGTTACACCTTCAAACTATTGTTACCTCTTTTTGATCTAATGGTTAGCTATTCCGGGTCTTGCTGGTTGTTTACATTAGGAGAAATTGATGACTGAGCTGAATGTTTCTTTAAGGCAATTTTGTTTGTTTAAAAAGATCTAGGGCTGTCAACTGATTAAAAATATTAATCGCGATTAATTGCACTGTTAAACAATGATAGAATACCATTTATTTAAATATTTTTTGATCTTCTACATTTTCAAATATATTCAATTATAACACAGAATACAAAGTGTACAGTGCTCACTTTATATTTATTTCTGATTACAAGTATTTGCACTGTAAAAAACAAATTGTATTTTCAATTCACCTAATACAAGTACTGTAATGCAGTCTTTGTCATGAAAGTTGAACTTACAAATGTAGAATTATGTACAAAAAAACTGCATTCAAAAATAAAACAATGTAAAATTTTAGAGCCTACAAATCCACTCAGACCTAATTCTTGTTCAGCCAATCGCTCAGACAAAGAAGTTTGTTTACATTTGCAGGAGATAATGCTGCCCACTTCTTGTTCACAATGTCACCTGAAAGTGAGAACAGGCGTTCTCATGGTACTGTTGTAGCCGGTGTCACAAGATATTTACATGCCAGATGCACTAAAGATTCATATGTCCCTTCATGCTTCAACCACCATTCTAGGGGACATGCGTCCATGCTGGTGACGAGTTCTGCTCGATAACAATCCGAAGCAGTGCGGACTGATGCGTGTTCATTTTCATCATCTGAGTCAGATGCCACCAGCAGAAGGTTGATTTTCTTTTTTGGTGGTTCAGGTTCTGTAGTTTCCGCATCGGAGACTTCTGAAAGCACGTTCCACACCTTGTCCCTCTCAGATTTTGGAAGGCACTTCAGATTCTTAAACCTTGGGTCGAGTGATGTAGTTATTTTTAGAAATCTCACATTAGTACCCTCTTTGCGTTTTGTCAAATCTGCAGTGAAAGTGTTCTTAAAATGAACAACATGTGCTGAGTCATCATCCGAGACTGCTATAACATGAAATATATGGCAGAATGCGGGTAAAACAGAGCAGGAGGCATACAATTCTCTCCCAAGGAGTTCAGTCATAAATTTAATTAACGCATTGTTATTTTAACGAGCATCATCAGCATGGAAGCATGTCCTCTGGAATGGTGGCTGAAGCATGAAGGGGCATCCGAATGTTTAGCACAGGGGTCGGCAACCTACGGCACGCGTGCCAAACATGGCACGCGAGCCGATTTTGGGTGGCACGCCGCTGCCTGCCAGTCCCAACCCCCAGCCCCACTCAGCCCCCCCA